>CAXAOA010000060.1:0-22500 GCA_963970395.1 Ephialtes manifestator | reverse complement strand
CAAAGTCATTCGATATGATGCTGAGTCACTTGGTTTGACAAGTTATTATCACAACTTATACAGGAATAATAAAGTGTTTTTCAATTTCTATGTGTAACAAGTTTTATTAATTTATATATGTAACAAGTTTCATTGTTTAATATATTCATAAAAAATCAGTGGTTATTCAGTAATTAACAGAAATTTGTGTACTATAGTTTGTTCGAACCTGCAACAAACACCATACAGCAAAAAAGATGATTTATATTTGGTGATTTGTGTGAGTTTTATTTGTTGCTTCATGATTGACTCTGAGCTCACAATGTCATTGAATGAAATACTGGATTTATTTATAAGAGAAGTTATCAGAACTGAGAAAAAACTAATTAATAAAGTGTAGTAAATTTATATGTGTAACAAGCTTCATTTTTTAATAAATTTGGTAAAGTTAGTGTCTATTTGGGTTTAACTTGGATTTGTGGATTAATGGTTTTCGCAACCTGCACCTTAACGAACATTGTCCAGGAAAAAGTCTATTTTTATTAAGATAAATTATTGGAACAAAACAGAGGAGGTGTGATTTTTGTAATATACATTTTTTTTCTAAACTTAAATAGAGTAATAAAGTCACCTAGAAAAGACATGAAAGCTGTCAGTCTTAATTATATGCTGGTCCTGAAATAATAACGATAACACACATCACACGACATTAATCAAAATGATCTGTATTGTTAATTTTATAATTCTCCATGAAAAAAAAAACCTACATTTTTTATCTTGATATTTATACCATTTTTTTATGTGGCAGTATTTTTAGGATTCTGACTCTGATTTTGAGGATTTTATGAGGATTTTGAGGAGACTTATAGTCTCAATTCTATAAATGTTCTAATTTGGAAAGATCGTTGTAGTTTATAGTAGAAAACTTGAACTAAATCAATGCTTTATTATTATTAATTATTTGAAAAACTCATTACTTTTATAAAATGTTATCCTCTTTTATTCTCTTTGGATGAACCAAAGATTGATGATTCAATATAGACTTTGCGAAAAGTGTTGAAATCCCCCCAAAAAACACAATGTGTAAAACAATTGAGACAAGAACATTTACGTGAGTGGTATCAATACCCCGACAAAAAACAGTGTGTCAAAAACTAGAACCATAAAAAATTTATCGGCACAAAAAGTTGTGAAATAAACCTAAAATATCTGTAGCAAGTCAAGTACATGTTGTTCAACATATATATATATGTATATAGAGAGTATTTTTTAAATAACCTAAAGAACCTTAAATAAATAATTTAAAGAACCAAAAGAACCTAAATCATCTAAAAAGAAATTCTCGCATTTAAAGGTGAAAAGATCAGTAACAAAAAAAAATCTTGCGTTTTGAAGACAAAAATGCAGATGACAAAAATCGAGAAAAGAAATTGGTGAAAAATAAATTTCAACATCTAAAAAAATTAAATGCAGTACTTGGCGAGTTTCTACGGTTAATATGAACATTCAATAATGATAAACTATATAGGATACTTGGCAAACTCGCCAAGTACTGCCGTTTAATTTTGTTGGATGTTGAAATTTGTTTTTTTGTAACGCATGCATGAGAAGTGCTACTTCTCGTTTCTGCCGCGCGTGGCGTAAGTGGCGCTTTACGGCCATCGATGCTATTTTACTTCTCGCACGGTTATTACTTCTCGCACGCGCGCGACATTACACTCGGTAGCACTTCTCATGCATTTGTTACAAAAAGTATTATGAAGTATTATGAAGTTGATCGCACTCGCCGCACTTGTACTATAGACAGCACTCGCCTTCGGCTTGTGCTGCTGTGATACTTGTCCCGTATAGGAAGTGCCAGCAGTTACAACGGGGCCAATGATTGGGCGAGTACTGGCTACCAACCGATGATAGCCAGTACTGGTTGACTATTGAGCCATCGTTGGGGCCAGCAGTGGCCCGCGGCCGCGACCAAGTAAAAACTGCCAGCATTTTGTCACATCTGGCCCATTGCTGACAACCAGCGATGGCCGATAGACTTGTACCGAGCATGGGCTGCTGCAGTTTTCCACGGCTGGGCCATTGCTAGTGCCGATGATTGCGCCATCGGTACTATGAATTCCGACAATGTCATGCAAGTCGTGGTGGGCGAGAGGTGGAAATTACACGTCAAATTTTACAATCAAAATTTTACATTGTCTTAGGTCCAATACGTTTCTCACGTATGTCAGCCAGTCGTGGGCAGACATGGGCCATTACCCTCATGCCAATGATTAACATAAACTCAGAATCGCGCACCGTCGCGAAAACTATCGGACATTTTTTATCCTTTATTTTCGAGTTTAGATTAGTAATGAATTATCTTAAGAAGCCTAAGTACTCAATTTTATCAAAATGAAGTCACTTTTTATATATTAGCCGCCATATTGGATTCAAAAAGGCTCTCTGTTTCGTGTTTCATACAAATTATATAATTTATTGTCATTTGGACGGCCATATTGGATCCTCCATTTTGAATTTCTGAATTCAGATTTGAGTTCTTTAATCAGTGGCTTCAAAAACATCCGTGTACCAAATTTTATCGAAATCCATCTGATGTCCCTGTGATTGTTATCCTAGATGCAACTATTATGGACTTAAAGGATAAGAAACCCACATAGTCGGTTTGGTCTAGTGGTTAGCGTGCTGGTTAGGTAGTTATGTAGTTTAAGTAGGTCGTATAGGTCGTAGGTTCAAATCCCGCCAACATCACTTTCCCGAAAGCTATCGAAAAAATTGTATCTGTGGACAATTTCCTTTTTTTTTTTCAAATGATAATAGAATAACATGATTAAAATTATTGGAGACGGTCCGTTAGGAAATATATCTTTTTAAATTAATAATTAATTACTAAATTGATTATACTGAGTATTTCCCGCCGTTATTTGCCCAATACTGGCCGTGTTTGTTACCATTCCCGGGCCGCATTGGTCCCCAGTACCCGGTCGTGCACAACTACCAGTACTGGGCCGAAGTTATCATCCAGCAGTCAAACCAGTGCTGCACCAGTGCTGGTTACCATTGCCGCGCCATTGCTGGAAGGCTGGCCGCCAGCATCGGCCCAATGCTCGGCCAATTGTGAGCCCCTATACGAGGTGAGGTCGTGCGATCAACTTCCCAACCTGCGTATAATGATCGCTTTCTCGCCCTAGTATCGCAAAGTACTATTCACCAATTTTCTCACCACCGATTGTGAGGCCGTTTGCATTTTTTTTTTTCAAATTTCCGAAAGCTATTTTGCTTACAGCATATGAAAACTTGTAGATTCGCTCGCCCCGCCCCACCCGTCCTTGACTGAAACTACCGTAAGTAAAAAAAAATCTTAGAAATTAAAATCATAGATATACTTATGATACTGATTGTTCCAACGGCAATAAAAAAAAATATTTTTGTGTACAGACGCAGGCTTATTTAGTGGATATAGTACTTTGCTATACTAGTTCGTAAAAACGGACTTTTGGCGAACGTTGGAAAGTGAGTGCCGACACTTTACAACCGCCGTTGGGAGTCCGCTTTTACGTACAAGTATCGCATACCACTTTTTGTGACGAATGCATGAAAGGTGCCAGGTTATGTTGCTGGCCGGGCGCGACAATAAAGGAAAAACGCAAATGGATGTGCGCATGCGCACAGTATTTTCGATACGGTTTCAGTATTTTCGACACGCTTCCAGTATTTTCGATACGCCTTCTCGAAAAGCGCCACTTTATGCCCGTATAGGGGCTCACAATTGGCCGACCATTGGGCCGGTGCTGGCGGCCAGCCTTCCAGCAACGGCGCGGCAATGGTAACCAGCACTGGCTTGACTGCTGGATGATAACTTCGGCCCAGTACTAATAGTTGTGCACGGCCGGGTACTGGGGGCCAATGCGGCCCGGGAATGGTAACAAACACGGCCAGTATTGGGCAAGTAACGGCGGGAAATATTCAGTATAATCAATTTAGTAATTAATTATTAATTTAAAAAGATATATTTCCTAACGGACCATCTCCAATAATTTTAATCATGTTATTCTATTATCATTTAAAAAAAAAAAGGAAATCGTCCACGGATACAATTTTTTCGATAGCTTTCGGGAAAGTGGTGTTGGCGGAATTTGAACCTACGACCTATACGACCTACCTAAACTACATAACTACCTAATCTGCACGCTAACCACTCGACCAAACTGACTATGTGGGTTTCTTATACTTTAAGTTCATAATAGTTGCATCTAGGATAACAATCACAGGGACATCAGATGGATTTGGATAAAATTTGGTACACGGATGTTTTTGAAGCCACTGATTAAAGAACTCAAATCTGAATTCAGAAATTCAAAGTGGAGGATCCAATATGGCCGTTCAAATGACAATAAATTATATAATTTGTATGAAACACGAAACAAAGAGCCTTTTTGAATCCAATATGGCGGCTAATATATAAAAAGTGACTTCATTTTGATAAAATTGAGTACTCAGGCTTCTTAAGATAATTCATTACTAATCTAAACTTGAAAATAAAGAATAAAAAATGGCCGATACAAAAAATTTCAAGTGCAAAATCTTGTTTAAATGGTAGGGAAGGAAATATTGTTATGAATATAAAGATTAGGTCTTATAGGAACACACGGTATGACGATCGACAAACGAATACTTGATATACTTCACAGTAAACGTGACAGAAGAAAGTCTTGACAGGACTTTGACTGCGAGCAGACGTGCGAACAAAAGCGTTAAAGATAAATAGAACCCTTTGTAATTAATAATATCCGCCCCACAAATAAATATCCGCTTTATTCATTCGCTCGGTTGTAACAATATGTTTTTTATGCTGGCCGTCGCTAACGTGCCGACGGTGCGCGATATTGAGGTTATGTTAATCATTGGCATGAGGGTAATGGCCCATGTCTGCCCACGACTGGCTGACATACGTGGGAAACGTATTGGACCTAAGACAATGTAAAATTTTGATTGTAAAATTTGACGCGTAATTTCCACCTCTCGCCCACCACGACTTGCAGGATATTGTAGGAATTCATAGTACCGATGGCGCAATCATCGGCACCAGCAATGGCCCAGCCGTGGAAAACTGCAGCAGCCCATGCTCGGTACAAGTCTATCGGCCATCGCTGGTTATCAGCAATGGGGCAGACGTGACAAAATGCTGGCAGTTTTTACTTGGTCGCGGCCGCGCGCCACTGCTGGCCCCAACGATGGCTCGATAGTCAACCAGTACTGGCTATCATCAGTTGGTAGCCAGTACTCGCCTAATCATTGGCCCCGTTGTAACTGCTGGCATTTCCTATACGGGATGTCGTGGCCGGCCCGCACATAGTTGGCACTTTTCATGCATGAGTTTCAAAAAAGTTATTTTAATGGATAAGGCGATATCTTGAGATTTTTTGAGGTATTGCGGCAAAACTGGTGAATGGAGCTAAGAGACACGCAAGTTGTTTATGCAAAATGTGTACAATTGTGAAAACGTCTGTAAATGGACATCGTGTTTCATAAACTGAATTGTGGACGGCTTACGAGAAAAGAAAAAGTAAAAAAAAAAAGGTTGACTTGCCAAGTGTGTTGGTAAAGCCTGTTGACTCTCATCTCTCGTGAGGTCGAGCAAAGGTGAAACCGAAGTCGGAATAGAAGTCACAGTTTAGGCGATTCCATGCAGTTTCGAAGCACAAATGTAGAGTAAAATATGTGATGAGCGGTGAATGAAATGATTGCCGTAAACGCCGTTGGGCTTGCGTGCAACTCGCTCCCTACACCTATCGCATACACTTACATACACTATTCATGGCTATCTGTAATACCGGATTCCTGGCACTCCTGCCGCCGCCATCGCCACCACTGGGCTCGGCAGAAACTTAGCGCGTTCCGTGGACTCGGCCGATTTCTTCCCACGCTCTCGAGAGGTTTCGGGCGTGGGCGAACCGGCGAGCCCTAAGAAGGTACTACCGAGCCAGAACGAGGCAAATCAAGAAATATCAACACTAGGGATGTGCAAATATTTCAATAATTCGCTTCGAATTATTAGAATAGATCACAATCGTCGAAAAACATGGAATTACTCGGAAAATATCGAATTATTCAGAATAATTCAGTTTAGTTGAAATAATTATATGTTTAAACTTATTCGTCAGTTTGCTACGTATTTGATAGTGGATAACGATTTAAAACTTTTATGTCATTCGTGTGATTCGAACCTGGTAAATTTTTTCTTCTGTCAGCAATATCTAAGTATGTATGATCTACCAGCTATCTCAGGAAAGTGTAATAAACGTTAAAAAAGCTAGTTTTCAGTAAACAGTTTTTCAAGTTTATTGTTGACGTTTTTTAAGCACAACTCTTGACTTATCCGTGAAGTAAGCGGTCGCCGGGCCGCCGATCTAATCTTGTTTGTGTTTTGCACACGAATCCCGACAGTGACTTGGAAATTTGGACAAATTATTTGCAGATGGCGTTGAACCGAATGGATTATATTTTATTTATCCATTTATATTTGGATACCCTGTTGTTAAAACAATACGTGCTCCCGAAATCGGCGACCTGTACGTCAACATTTTATACTGCCGCGTCAATGTTGAAAATGATAATAATTGATATTTTTGGATTTTTATTTTTAAGCGCTCATCGAGTTATTTGTAAATCTTAATGAATCATGAATTTGTGTGAAAACGGGAAGTTTCCAAAGCGTATTTAATACTGCCGCATCGATCTTGAAATTTCAAAAATCATGAAAACAATTTCTTTATTTCTAAAGCTACACTGTTGCTTATTACGTATCGCATTATTATTTGCATTCATAATAGTAGTAATAGTATACATCTCGTCGAAGCAGAGAGCTGTCGGATAACGTTTAGAATTGCCACATCTATAAGAAAGTTTTCTAAATTTACTTTTTATCCAATATTCATGTTATATGTCTTGGGAGCTCATCAAATACATTATCATGCCGTATTAATCCCAGCGCCAACTCGCGGGCCAACTTTGGTCAGGAAGCCGTACAAGGTCCTGATTAGATCCGTATTATCATTCCGTATTAATCCCAGCGCCATCTTGTGCACCAATTTTGATCAGGAAACCGTACACGGCCCTTATTAGATGTATGTTCCGATTCTTTATTATTAATTTCGCGGGTTTTTTTAAAGGTAACATAACAATCGAGAAGTCGGAGTAATTTTGGCACGTTTTAAGGGTAGGGAGTCAGGTAAAAAAAATTAAATTTGTGAATTCAATATCATTGAAATTCTCTTGCATATAAAAATGACCAATGAATTATATTATTGGTACTCGGTGGAAGGATTTTTTACTGACATCTGACTTGCGTATGCCTTTCAATATTATCTTAAACAAAGTTCTTAGACTTTCCATTCTGCGCGTGATTCAGACCAACCTACTAGGCAGATTGGGCTAGTTGACGTCTCATTTTCTTCTTAATAAGGAGATACACTAAATGGAGCAAAATATTTTTTTTTTCATTCTGAAAGCAAAGTTTATCACTTATTTAGAAAATAGTATAAAATTCATTTAGTAATAATTATGTCACTTAAAAAATATTACCTTTTATTAACATTTGCTCAATTTAGCCGGTGTATTTTTTTATGAAGAAGAAAATAAGACGTCAACTAGCCCAATTTGCGTAGCAGTTTGGTCTGAATCACGCGCAGAATAGGTTTAAAACCAAGTTTCGGCAAATGGCATCTAAAGTTTATCACTAAAAAAAAAAAAATGTTTGCGCTGCTTTGATGCACCTTAATACCTTTAATCAACAAAATAAAAATATTATTTGCAAGGCAGATTACACAATATTAGTAATTATGTTATTAATAACAGTTTTTTTTGACAAATAAATAAGTAAATCATTGCATAATTTTATATAAAAACCTGGAAATAATATTGGGATGATCACTATCATTGAAAACATCACTGACAATTTATCTGTTGTTGACATATTCACAAATGTGCTGCACAAACATTAAATTATCGCTTCATAACAAATTATACATATCGGATCACGTCTGATGATTGTTGATTCTGTTTCAATCACTATTAATTGAGAAAAAAAAACCGTAACCGGCGAACGGAACTAAACTAACAGCATAATATGAACGAAAAATAAAGGCTGTGTCTATTCGCACCCTTTCCGTGTCTCTAAGAGACACGAGACACGAGACACGGCTTTGCGTGTCTCCAGAAGACCATGGACGTAGTGACACGATCTATTTTCCGTGTCCCGTGAAGTTCGTAAGCTTGGAGACACGACAGTTTTGTATCTAAAGCTAATATCTACCGGTATGGTATTAACGATACTGCAGTTTACGATACTTTTTGTTTGCGAGCGTGGCAGTACTGCCCACTAGCATTTTTTTTTCGAGCTTACGGCCATTGTAGATATTGCAGATAGCACAGAATATAAATTAAAAATGTACTTCATACATCATCACACAACTGATTCCATCGATATTGGCACTTAAAGGACCGTAAGACGTCTTTTGCGTAAGACCACTTCTAGACATAAAGCACGCAATTTTTCTCAGCAGTAATAGTGTGATTCTCGCAGTAAGTCTCCGGACATTTTTAAGTGACAAGATCGTCGAGAAACTTTTATTCGTGTCTCGTGTCTCGTGCCTTTAGCCGACATGCACGAAATCTTTTTCGTGCCTCGTGCACTGCGGGTATCTACGAGATACGGAAGAGAATTTCGTCGATGCTGTCATTTAAATGCACGACTCTAATCACAAACGATTCTACAGATGCGACAGATCAGGTGGACCACTTCTAGAGCTGGAAGTACGCAATTTTCCTCTATAGCCATAGTATGATTCTCACAATGGGCGTCTGTGCCTTTGCAAGTGACAAGATAGACGGGAAATACTCGTAGCTCGGGGCTCGTGTCTCGTGTCTCCCCAAGTAGCACAAAGACAAAGGATATCTACTTGGTATACGAAAAGGTATGTTAATTTCCGTCCAAATGATATCTTTTGGATTTGGATATCTTTTAGACGTTCTTAAGATATCCAAATCCAAAAAGATATCAGTTGGACGGAAATTAATATACCTTTTCGTATGCCAAATAGATATCCTTTGTCTTTGTGCTACTTGGGTCGGGATACCTTACGTTTCCGCGCGGGACGTCTCAAAACAAAAATAATCAGAATAATACATTGATCGGATTTACCTAAAGAACCCTAAAGAAAGGGAATAAAAAATTGCTACAGATATTTTTATTTTATTTCACAACTTTTTGTGCCGATAAATTTTTTATGGCTCCAGTTTTTGGCACACTGTTTTTTGTCGGGGTATTGATACCACTCACGTAAATGTTCTTGTCCCAATTTTTTTACACATTGTCTTTTTTTGGGGGGATTTAAACACTTTTTTGCAAAGTCTATATTGAATCATCAATCCTTGGTTCATCCAAAGAGAATAAAAGAGGATAACATTTTATAAAAATAATGTGTTTTTCAAATAATTAATAATACTAAAGCATTGATTTAGTTTAAGTTTTCTACTATAAACTACAACGGTCTTTCCAAATTAGAACATTTATAGAATTGAGACTATAAGTCTCCTCAAAATCCTCATAAAATCCTCAAAATCAGAGTCAGAATTCTAAAAATACTGCCACATTAAAAAATGGTATAAATATCAAGATAAAAATTGTAGGTTTTTTTTTCATGGAGAATTACAAAATTAACAATACAGATCATTTTGATTAATATCGTGTGATGTGTATTATCGTTATTATTTCAGGACCTGCATATAATTAAGCCTGACAGCTTTCATGTCTTTTCTAGGTGACTTTATTACTCTATTTCAATTTAGAAAAAAAAAAATGCATATTACAAAAATCACACCACCTCTGTTTTTTTCAATAATTTATCTTAATAAAAATTGACTTTTTCCTGGACAATGGTAAGAAGGTGCAGGTTTCGAAAAACATTAATCCACAAATCCAAGTTAAACCTGAATAGACACTAACTTTACAAAATTTATTTAAAAATGAAGCTTGTTACACATATAAATTTACTACACTTTATTAATTAGTTTTTTCCAAGATCTGATAACTTCTCTTATAAATAAATCCAGTATTTCATCCAATGACATTGTGAGCTCAGAGTCAATCATGAAGCAACAAATAAAACTCACACAAATCACCAAATATAAATCATCTTTTTTGCTGTATGGTGTTTGTTGCAGGTTCAAACAAACTATAATACACAAATTTCCGTTAATTACTAAATAACCACTGATTTTTTATGAATATATTAAACAATGAAACTTGTTACAGATATGAATTAATAAAACTTGTTACACATAGAAATTGAAAAATACTTTATTATTCCTGTATAAGTTGTGATAATAACTTGTCAAACCAAGTGATTCAGCATCATATCGAATGACTTTGGGAGATTGCATATGATTGAATTATGCTTGAACAAATAAAAACCACTAAATTTTACCAGATAACATTAGAAGCTTAAGAGTAAATAATCAACCAACATGAGGTTGCATTGAGGTTGCATTAAAAAACCAGATTACGCAAATCTCAGTTAATAACTGAATAACCACTGATTTTATTAAGTTTATTAAAAAAATAAAACATGCTATGCATATAAATTGAAGCAGCCTCTATTATTCTGTCTTAGTTTCGATATTTAATTTCACCAAGAGGCACATTATTTCACTGCATGTTATTGGGAGCTTGAAAGTGAATTGCAAAGTAGCAAAAAATAAAAAAAACTTTAATAAACCTTATTACACTATAAAAATGATCACATATAGGAATAACAAAACCCTTCTTTTACTCATTAATGATTCAGTATAAATAAAAGTCTCATTAAAAAACGTGTATTTTGCTACATGACATTATGAGGTTAGGATGGGATAGAATAATTTATTAATGGCTAATCATGAACGTATAAATAAAAAAGAATAACTGAATTTATTAAAACTTAAAAACCATCACATAATACAATCACTTTTTTCGATCACTTTTCACATAAATGATGCAATCACTTTTCTATCACTTTTCACATCAAATCAAAACATTCACTGGTGTGCAGTGTTGCCAGATCAGGGGATTTCCCCCTAGATTTAGGGTTTTTTCAGATGCGTCAGGGGACAATCAGGGGGAAAAATTATTAAGGGTATTTTTAAGGGGATTTCCAGAAAACCGAGAATTTTTATAATTTATATGAGTTTAGTAAAACATCAATATTTATTTTTAAAAACCCGACATTGATTAATAAGTAACACGTAAAAACAATTAGTCTCATAAATATTATTTATTTATCAACACGTACAGGTAAAACTATAAGAGGTAACAGGTGCGCAATAACGAGTCTCAGACAAGGAGAAAATAAAAACGATTGAACACAAATATGGAATCCGCTCCTCCCCTCTGTCTCTCTTTCTCTCTCTGTCTCTCTTTTTCTTTTTTTCTCTCACTCGTTATTTGCTCGAGAAGAATAATAAAAACGATTGCACGTAATAATAAAATGTGTCCTCTTTCGCGCTCTTTCCGTCCCTCTCGCGCGCTCATTGTCGTTACATATACGAACAAAATAACAAAAACAAAAAAAATAATATTAAACTAAACTAAATTGAGAACTCTCTCTCTCTCTCGCGCGCGCGCGTGCTGTTCCCTCGACCCTCAGGGCTCAGTCAGCATCGGATAACATATCGAGGACTCGGACCTCCTCGTCGTGTGTTATCTCGTACACCGTTTCGGAGTTGAAGCGCTTTAGCATAGCAGCTGTTGGTTTGAAATTGCAGCATTCCACGCCAAGAGTGCAACGAACGTGCAAAATGGCCTCAACCATCGAAACCGAAATTTTATTACGCAATTTGTCTTTGACAATGTTCACAATGGAAAATGCCCGTTCAACGGCGGCATTAGAAAAGGGTAGACTCAGTAGCCCGATCACGAGCTTCGATATATTGCCGAATCTTTGGTTTCCTCCTGCATCGAGAACTTCGCTAACCTCTGCCCAAAATCGTTCAGTGCTGGAAAGATCAGAGACTTCTGCCCTGTGAAGCAGGTTCCATTCTTTCACAGTTGAGTCGATGTCATTGCAGAGGGAGTTCTTGAATTTCGCCGCTATATTCGTAATATCTGTTTTCACTTGAGATGACGCAGATTGCGGTGAGAATGTCGAAATTTCATCGAGGATTTTAATATTCTCTGGAACTCTCTTCTGCAATTGCGACACCAGAACAATCATAAACTCCCTACAGCGCTCTTTGACCTGCACGACTGAGTCTTGATGAATCTTAGCAGTTAGGACGTTAAATTCGTACCCGTAATTGATACACCCGACAGGCATACAGAAACGCTTAAAATCGAATGTTGCCAAGTCATACTGGGACACTTTAATGAGCTGCGATGGGACGACGAGTCTTTGAAGCAGCGAAAATATGCAGTCATTCAAATCTCGGAAAAGTTTGATCGGGTCCACAGAATCCGATTGGAATAATCTGTTCAGACCCATGATGCTCTTCAGCGTCGAGACGAGGAAAGTTAAGTATAACTTATTCTCAGGTGTCGAATACATCCCGTGGAGCTGAGAAGCCGTGTAGCACCGCTCTTTGTTGCTTTCCGTTATTTTAAAGTGCAGCTGTAGTGCATCCCATTGATCCAAAATCGCATCAACAGCTTGAAGCCTAACTAACCACCGAGTATTAGAAAGTTTCACGATTTTCTTCGGCACCTTGCCCTCGAGAGTACGATAAACGTCCGCGTATTCGATTTGCCGTTTTGTACTGACCGAAAACCACGAGTGGGTTTCTCGCACCATAAAATCGAGGTGCCTCGGCAGGACTTTGCACGCTTCCTCTGCTGCAAGATGCAACGAATGGCAAATGCACTTGATCACGATTAGCTCAGGGTTGATCGTTCGCAGTATCGTCGTCACCGAATGATTCACGCCTACATTCACGCTTGCTCCATCAACCCCCAATCCTAACAACTTTTCCGACTTCAGATTGTCACGTTTCAACTGCTCTAAGATCGCGGCGGTAATAGCGTCGGAAGTCCCGGCTTCCATCTCGATTAATCGGTACACGGTAGTCACGATTTTCTTTTTGGAACGACTGAAGTAGCGAATCATGAGGCACAGGACTTTCTTCGTGTCAATCGTTGTACACTCATCAATGATGAGCGAGAAGTACGAATTTCCAACGTCCTCGAGGAGGTCTTGCACGATACAGGGCGACAGTACGTTTTTTATCAGCCCCGAGCATTTCGTTCTGTGCAACTTAATGTCTTGAAGCACTTGCGAATCGGCGTCAAGATCTTTAATGACAAGAGAAAGATGATCGACAGCCTTTATAGAGCAATGCTCAGCCACGTAGACAGCAATCTTCAACTCCGCCATTTTTCGTTTTTGTGACAAAGTCACTTTCGCAAATTTGTCAATTTTTGGAAGTTGGGCAACGATACTGCGATTCTTCTGGCACTGCTCGTGTTTCTTCGACGCGGCATGTTCTACCAGTCCTTTCTTGTGTGCCGCAAGAGTCGTGTTGCAGAATGCACAAAACGCTTTCGATGAGTCTCCATCCGGCGACGGTTTTAACCAATCTATATCATCACAAAAACGACAAGAAGTCAGACCAAACGGCTATTACTGTAATTTACTCGATTAAATAACAATTTTTTCTATTGATACTCTATTAATACTCTATTAATGTCAATTTATCTTTTTGTCCAATTGCAGGTTAGATTACCTTTGAAAGTTGTTTCGGACTCCCAACTGGCTACGTACTTTTGTACGTACTTTTTTGTGTTTGACACCTTAGGCATGATGTAATTTTGTTACTCGTTACATTGCCTTGATTCACACTAAATACTTCAATAAAAAAACTGCGAGAACCGTTGCGAGAACTGAGAAATTATCTGAAGATAATCCAGTGAATCGATGCCGTATATATTTCAGTGAACCCCCACGAGGCAGTGAGGCATGAATGCGATGCAGTACTAGAAAGGCGGTTGTAGACGCGGTAGAAGAAATACTCGGCAGATGTCGCAGTGTGCTTATAGGTAATTTCGATGTCATTTTTCTTATATGACGGTCAACTAACCGTCATTTAAAAAAATGACCGTCACTTTTACCGTACCGAACGCTACTGGTGCGGCGGGGATTAATTTAGGGTATTTTTAGGGGGCACTAAGATTAGGTTAGGGGATCGCCACACGGACCATCTGGCAACACTGCTGGTGTGTAAGCGTGAAATGAAACCTCTGAACTGAGCGAATATATCCACTGAATTATCAAAAAATATTAAACACATCATTACTTCTGTTTCTAATTCAATGTTTGGAAATAAACCAACCAATATAAAATAAAATGGGAATATATAGCGGTTCGGATACCGGTTGGTTGGAACCCCGGTCCTGCGACGGATAGGATCCCGGTCCTGCGAAAATTAGGTTCACGGTCCTGCGAAAGCTAGATTCACGGTCCTGCGAAAAAAGACTGAATTTTTTAGAATATTTCAGAGAAGTTTCGAGATACAAATCACGATATCACTGCACTGAGGGAAGGTACGAAGGTCGTTTTGGTCTCAAACGAAGTATTTCTAGCTGCAGTATCTGATTATACCTAAAAAAGCTTCAAAACGCTATTATTTTCTCAAATTAACATATTAACCTCGAAAAAAGTGGCTAAAACGAGTTGCTTCGTGTAAAAGATACTGTGGCAGCGTCTTGTCGGTCGGTAAGTAGAGAGGTAAATGTTCTTGTCTCAAGACGCTGCGGCGTCTCTTGATAGAGAGACAAATGTACTTGTCTCAAGACGCTGCCGCGTCTCTTGATTTTCACAGAAAAAAAATCGTTTTAAAAAAATGTTTCACCTGACTCACTCCCCTTAACTCAGCTTTCTGTGTTTCTCGCAAAATAATATGCAGTGAATATGGATCCCGAAGTAAAGCGGTGAAAATTCGGACGTATACGTGCACGCAGATCGCGAGCTGTGAATAAATCTGTGGATACGAAAAATTCTAATTTGGTCTTGGTAGCAAGTACGTGCGTTTACATACATTTTGATTGTAAGTTCGAAAGGAAATGAGACGTGTGAAATATTTTTATTTCCAGAATCATCAACATCTACTAATTTAAATATATGCAAGTGAAAAAATGTGATGGAGAGAGAAGGAGAGTAGAAGAGGCCCACGATCGCGAGACAGAAGGGGCGTGGCCTAGTGGCGCCAGGCGCCAGAGGGGCGTGGCCTAGTGGCGCCATAAAGGGGGCATGGTGGGGGTGTCCCCTCCCCCTCCCTAGGGTGTCTTCCTCCCCTCCCTTGAGAGCCCTCCCTCCCAGACAAGCCCTGTAATTGTCCCTCCCTCTTCCCATGGCGCCATAAAGGGGGCATGGTGGGGGTATCCCCTCCCCCTCCCTAGGGTGTCTTCCTCCCCTCCCTTGAGAGCCCTCCCTCCCAGACAAGCCCTGTAAGTGTCCCTCCCTCTTCCCACCCGGCCCCTCCCTTAAGTGCCCACCCTCCCATACTAGCCCTCTAATTGTCCCTCCGTCTTCCCGCCCTTTCCCTCCCACACAAGCCCTCTAATTGTCCCTCCCTCTTCCCACCCCTTAACCCTCCCTCTGAGAGAACGACTGTTATTCGTCTCTATACTTGTCCACCACCCCCTCCCTGTACGCATGTGATGTTAACTCACTCCTCTTCTCCTACCTCTTGTTTCCGTCCATGCTGTGAACCAAGATCGCGAAAGCACCACGTAGTTCGGGCATTCTGCTGGGGTCCGAAAATTGACGGTAGCGCCACCGGTGAGCGTCGCTGGAAGTCCCGAGCGGTGGCCCAAGATCGCGAGAGACGACGTGCTTTCGGCGCTCCGCCGTGGGTCTGACTGAGAGTCGGTGGTGGCGCCGCTGGTGGTCCGAGATCTCGAGAGACGGCGTGCTCTCGGCGCCCCGCCGTGGGTCCGGCTGAGAGTCGATGGTGGCTCCGCCGGTGAGTGTCGCCGGAAGCCCCAAGCGGTGGCCCAAGATCGCGAGAGCCGGTGCGCGCTCAGCGCTTCCTTACGTGTCCGATTGAGAGACGATGGTGGCGCCACCGGTGTGCGTTATTGGAAGTCCGGCTGGTGGTCAAGGATCGCGAGAGACCCGTGTGCTCCGTGGTATCCGACTGACCGTCTACAGTGGCGACGCGCGTGTGAGTGATATCAAATAGCGCACGCGGTCCAAGACCGCGAGAATCCCCTCCAGTCGTGACCCCCTCCCATAGCGCTCCCACCTTCACCCACCAGCGCGAGATGATCGGCGCGTCCGTATACTTGTTCTGCTCGCGCTTTTAATTCATGCTTATTCTTTGAATAAATGAAGATTTACATATTTATAAATTAGTTTATTTAAATATTGTTTATATGATACATTATTTTTATAATAATGTTCAGACACACACACAGAGCAACCAAACTACTAAAACTAGAAATACGATTCTTAAGAAAATCCGATTATAAAGAGTACATATTATCCACATTACAGGGTCCTTCGTCATTTGGCTGTAGCCGATTCCTTTATTGTTCCTTGGAGCAATCGATTATGAGCATGCCGTCGATGGTATCAATCGTCGTAGGTGTTAGAGAGAGAGAACCTGAGATGATGGCGTCAGGAGTGTTTCTTTATGACTAACCTATCTCATCGGTGATCGTCTGGTTAAATGTAGATGACTCATATGTCTTGGAAAATGAGGGGTAGAGGTTTCGAATGATAACAGTCACACAAGAAATGCGTTTTGAGTTTTATTACTGTCCAGCTCAACGCTGATCGTCTGTTTTTATGTAGATGATTCATGTGTCTTGGAAAATAAGGGTAAAAGGTTTCGAATGATAACAGTGATAAAAGAAATACGTTTTCAGTTATATTTTGTGTTTGTATTAAAATCTTAAAAAATACTGGTTTTATGTAGCCTTGGAAAATGAGGGAAAAGGTTTCGAATGATAAAAGTGACACAAGAAATATGTTGTCAGTTTTATTTTGTGTTTGTATTAAAATCTAAAAACACGTCTTACAACTTTTTTATTTTGTGACTATTTCTTTCAAACATAAGTTTTGGTTTTCATTCAAATATAAAAAATTCCACCGAAAACCTTTTCATGTTTCGTTTGCATTAAAAATTTGCAAATATGACGTCTCAAAACTTTTTATTTTGTCAAAATTCCATGCAAACATAAAGTTTGGTTCTCATTCAAATATGGAGAAAAGATCCCCGGAAACCTTCTCATGTTTTGTTTGTATTAAAATCTCAAAATATGCCGTCTGAAAACTTTTTGATTTTGTCAACATTTCTTTCAACCATACATTTTCGTTTTCATTCAAATACGAATAAAAGGCTCCTGCAAACCGTTACATGTTTTGTTTGTATTCAAATCTAAAAATATGCCGTCTGAAAACTTTTTTATTTTGTCAACATTTTTTACAAACATAATTTTTTTGTTTTCATTTAAATATGAAAAAGGCCACCGGAATCGTTTTCATGTTTTGCTTGTATCAAAAATTTAAAAAAATATGACATCTGGAAACTTTTTGTTTTGTCAATATTTCTTTCAAACGTAAGTTTTGGTTTTCATTCAAACATAAAAATTCCACCGAAACCTTTTCATGTTTTGTTTGTATTAAAAATCTAAAAAATATGACGTCTCAAAACTTTTTATTTTGTCAAAATTTCTTGCAAACATAAATTTTGGTTTTCATTCAAATATGAAAAAGTCCACCTTTTCATGTTTCGTTTGTATTAAAAATCTAATAAATATGACATCCGAAAACTTTTATTTTGTCAACATTTCGTTCAAACACAAGTTTTGGTTTTCATTCAAATATGAAGAAAAGGATCCTGGAAACCGTTTCATGTTTTGTTTGCATTCAAATCTGAAAATATGCCGCCTGAAAATCTTTTTATTTTGGCAGCATTTTTACAAACATAAATTTTTCTTTTCATTAAAATATGAAAAGTCCACCGGAATCCTTTAGTTGTTTTGTTTGCATTAAAATCTAAAAATTGGTCGTCTTCAAAATTTTTGTCTTGTAAACATTTCTTTCAAACATAAATTTTTGTTTCCATTCAAATATGAAAAGTCCACCAGAATCCTTTTCATGTTTTGTTTGTATTCAAAATCTAAAAATTGGCCGTCTTCAAACTTTTTATTTTGTGAACATTTTTTTTCAAACATAAATTTTGATTTCATTCAAATATGAAGAAAAGTTTTGCTTGTATTAAAATCTGAAAAGCCGTCTGAAAACTTTTTTATTTGGTGAACATTTCTTTCAAACATACATTTTTGTTTTCATTCAAATATGAAACAGACCACCGTAAACCTTCTCATGTTTTGTTTGTGTTCAAAATCTTAAAATAGGTAGACTGAAAATTTTTTATTTTGGGAATATTTCATTCAAACATAAACTTTGATTTTATTTCAAGCATAAAATTTTTTGTTTTCATTCAAATATAAAAAAGTCCACCGGAATCGTTTTCATATTTTGTTTGTATTAAAAATCTAAAAATACAACATCAGAAAACCTTTTTATTTTGTCAACATTTCTTTCAAACATAAATTTGTTTGTTTTTATTCAAATATGAAAAAGACAACCGGAATCTTTTTCATATTTTGTTTGTATTAAAATTTAAAAATATGACATCTGAAAACTTTTATATTTTGTCAATATTTCTTTTAAACATAAATTTTGGTTTTTATTCGAAAATGAAAAAGACTACCGGAATCCTTTTCATGTTTTGTTTGTATTAAAAATCTAAAAATCGGTCGTCTTCAAATTTTTTATTTTGTCAACCATTTCTATCAAACATAAATTTTGTTATTATTCAAATATGAAAAGCGGTTACATGTATTTTGTTTGCATATTTTTAAAGCAAGATGTAAAAGTCCGTACGCTAGAAAATTCGATAAAAGTTTGGAAACGAACGTGACTCGAAGATTTTTTATAAGAGTGTTTTGTGCGTATCGCTAGACAAGATTGTTGAGAACATACATTTTCGTCCTCTGTTACACGGCTGTAATACTGATGAAAACGCTGAAGCGTAGGGTCGTCACTACACTTACACAGAGCAATACTTGCTTTGGGAATAATGGTGCGTCATTCCCCTATGTCAAGATAGGAGAAGGCACGACGAGCCGGGTGGTGTTTTTCTGTTTACAAGGTTGGACATATTTTTCATAAGGGTCGTTTACTAAGGTTACGAAAAGGAGTGTAGTTAACTTATGTTCTAATGAATGAAAAGTCGACAATATCGTACATCAACGAGAACAATTTAGGTGAAACTTCGGTAAGGATTAAACGGTGCCCATAGGCTTTCCAGATTTCGTTCGTGGCTAATGTATACGGATACTTGATGTTCGTGAAAAAAAAGGAAAGATGGAAAGGTCATATAAAAAGGAGTGAAGCGACAAGTATACTGAAAAATTCATTACTAAAGTGTTCAAATCACCATCATTTCTACTATTTAGTCAATATAGTGGGGTAGAAAACTATAAAGTCTCCTGAAGACATCGATCTACTACAATTAGCCATCGACAAGTTCCACGAGACAGTTGTCGTTCTCATATTCTTTCCTTGGAAAACTCAACGTTATCAACTTCCAGGAATAACTTTGAGATTTGTTGTGGAATTTTATTCGCGGTTCATACGATATAAAATTATTCATTAAGTCTCAACAACAAAATTAACCGTTAAAAAATGGATCATGTACGGAATTATCCTATTCACGGTTTGGATGGATTTCTCAACATTAAGATAGTCACTGTAGAGACGCCCTGGCGAATCTATTCAACGGGGGATGATGAAGCAGCGACTCGCGTTGCGTTCCTTCGCGGTGTACAATGTTACGATCGTACACTGCTTCACAGTCTCCTCGAGGAAGAGATATTTCGCGGATCACTAGTGCTCACGAATATCGATAACAAGCTTTATCGTGGTACAGTGCAGGATCAAACGAGCAATGCGGAAAAAATTCAAGTATGGCTGGGTGATTATGCCATCGAGGCAACATTACGCCTTGAAGATTTATACTTAATGCCATCAATCGTTCAACTTGTGCCATGGCAAGTTTTCGCTTGTGGAATACTCGACGTATGTCCCATCGGAGATACCGAATGGACTGTTGACACGTGCCATGGGCTTCGTGAGTGTCTCGTCGGCCATAGTGTCCTCATGCACGTGTGGTTTCCGGATGAGTCTGCCGAGGCTATTTGGGTGGATATCCTATGGAATGATGGGGATGAACGTGTCTCGATCGTGAAAGTGATGCTGGGTATAGGCCACGCACAGCTTGCAACAAGCTCGAGAGAATTCGACTGGGGAAATGGTGTCGGCTCCTTTACTGACCGTCGCCGAGCCGCCAACTTTGACAGGAAGGAGGCGGCCCACAGACATAGGAATGGTATAAGCTGTCAGGAAGGACAATCAGTGTATTCAACAAATGTTGTAGTCGATGAATTTGAAGATAACGGCGGTTTGCCGTCACACGAAGACGATAACGACATCGGCCGTCTCGATGATCTCGAAAATGCCCACGTCGAATCACGTATACAGGGGTATACAAACCATGCGAGTGAAGGATTTAATAGTTGTGGTGAAGCGGATGACGATAGCGATGTCGAGTGATATGTATAAGTTTAATATTCGTGATAAGGCATAAAAATGATTATTATATTGTATGCTTAAAACGTAATTAATTTTTAATCGGTATCGGTTCCGTATTTTTCCGGCACTTATTACTACTTATATTACTACTATATTACTTATGAGCTACTGCGAAAATGGTTTAATACACCACTTATTGAAAATCAAAATATGCGTTGTAAATTTCGTGAGTGGTATATGCAAAAAAACTTCCTACATATGTATATTAATTTAAGAAAGTTTTTAACAGCGTGCCCCCAACTCAATTGTATTATACAATATAAAAATAATACCATGTTTTCTGAATAAAATATTGTTGTATATGAGAAAATACTACGAAAATAACTTAGTCGCAATATCAATGTGTATACAGTAAAAACTCAATAACCGCTCGATCTCCCCATCCAAATTCTCATCTGTAAAACTCACCCGTTATCAGGATGTTTTAGTATGCTAAATGCGTTATACCAGTATCGGCCGATAGCACAGCATAAGCAAAATATTATAATATGACATAAGTAACTATCAGAGTGAATCATTCAGTATAAAGTATTAAAGCAAAATTCTATAACTGTAAAATCAGCGTGTAATTGTGCCACTCAGTGAAGATATTCGCAATAATGTCTCGTTATTCAATAATTATTCAAATAAATTATTGAATATAAACACAAGCCATATTAGAGAACCCGGTTACAAATTTTTTCAAGTAGCCATGGTTTCAGTATTTTTACATTTTTGGTAGCGCAATTCCTTTGGCTCAATATCATTGCCAGATCTTATTAAACAGCGAAGATGGAAAACAAAATTAAAAAACATAGTCCTGTTCACATCCTTTTCACAACATCACTTACAAGCAGTGTTGTAAAGAATCTAATGCTTATAGAAATAAAGATGATAATAAGAACAGTTCTATAATTACGATTTCAAAATAATAACATGTACCGATTAAAACACAATGTCTACATTTTTTAACAGCTGCAAAAAATATTATTTTGGATAAAATTCCATGTCAATCTTTTAGAAAATGAAGAAACATAATTATTGCATTAAAAAAGTAATGCATTAATTATCGCTTACATTTTCACTATTTCTATCCCTATTTAAGCGAAAAATAGTATTTTTCCAGCTAAACAAATGCTTACACTCTATTTTATAATCACCACATATTATTATTATTATTATGGCGTCATAATAATAAAACAAAACGATACGGAAAACTATATTTCATGAATTAACGTGGTTTACAACTCTGCTTACAAGATTGTAATACACGAGATGATCAATAAATAATCGTAGCCGAAACTTTGCCGTCCATCATACCGATAGGATTTCATGTTTTTATTTTGATTTATTAATTGTTTAAATTGAGTCACTTGATATTAGTTTCACGCAAGGACATTATCGCATTGAATGATAGTTCTCAAAATAAAAAGCTTAAGCGTGTGTACTTCACATATTACCATATGATGAACGCACCCTTTTATATTTTTATCGACAGAGCTGAACAAATGGTCGTTATGGACGACGCCATTTTACCCAAACGTAATCGTCAAGTACCTAAAGTTTCAGTCTCGAATTCAAAAAGGTGTATCGACTGATGGTTATTTGAGAGATATATTCGGTTTGGAGCAATTAAGCACAACGAGTGGCTCATGTGTAAGAGTAATTTCCATCAGCACAACTCGCAGTGTTGCATCACTCAAGCGAAAAAAAGGTTGATTTGTTATTTGTTTAAATTGAGTCGCTTAATATTAGTTTTACGCAAGAACATTATTGCAACAACTGCTGATTTTCAACAGAAAAAGCTTAAGCCTATGTACCTGACATATTTGCCATATGATGGATAGGC
>CAXAOA010000059.1:68731-70953 GCA_963970395.1 Ephialtes manifestator | reverse complement strand
ATACGTCTTAGATGCAGACCGCGCCCTAAGATGATCCATTTTACCCCGTATCTTCTAAAGTATTGCTCGAAGATGAACGGTGATTATTGGTCCCTCTTGTTGAGCCCTCGGAGATGCCATTTCCGAAGGGTGCCAATCACTGTACTTTTTTACCGTCACTAGTACAGTGATTGGCCACCCATTAAAATCGAATATTTCGAATATGTATAGGCTGTGGAGCAGTGGCATGAGTCTTAGCAATTTTACAATATAAAAGTTAGAGTACATTGAAATAATGTTTCATGCGTATCTTCTTCTTAAGAGGTCTGCAAAGAAACATCGTTTCGCAACGTTTAGTAAAAATGCTGACACCGCGTCGGGAAAACGATCCGCGAATCGACCCTGGGCGATCTCTCACGTGTAAAAAGATGCTGATACATCTTTTTAGGATAGGAAAAATGTATATGGAAAGGGTGCGCAGCATCTTTATACATAATAGCTCATTAGTCTTTCTTCAACTGTCGCGCGCGAATAATACTTTCAAAATGTATCATCGTTATGATTTAAACGAGCTAGCGGAAGGTTTTTTGTGTACTGTTGTTGCGGTAAATAGTTTCGCGTCAGTATTAGTGCGGTTCGATTATATGTGCGCCGCGTACTCGACGCTATCAGAGATAATCACCGATTTTTACGGTACTTATCGTAGTCAATGGGTCTTCAGTCCCGATGATCCTGCACGGCCCGGTGAAGCGTGTATTCTATTCCGTAACAATATCGTATTACGGTGTGAACTGGTGCGTCTCGACGATGATGGTGTGTGCGCCGAGGTTTTTTTAGTGGACGAGGGCAGGGTCGTTTTTTGCCTCAAGGACGAGCTGTACAGAGCCCATGCCCTTGCGCTATCTATGCCTGCTCTGCTGATAGAGTGCAGTGTGCACGGACTCGCAAATATAGATAGTGACAATCCCTCGGCACACGACGCTCTTGAGACATTGCGCGCCATAGTTCTAAGGCAACCCTACGAACCCGTGCCCATCAATGCCGCTGACGTAGGCGTCGAGGAGGTGTTAAGTGATTGTGTGCTTTTCATGGGTAGTATTATAGAAATCAGCGATAATCTGCCGTGTATTCGCCTATATGACGTACGGTTTGACGATCTTGATATAGGAGGGTACATCATCGAGGCCCTCGAACTCGATGTACCCTATGACTATGGTGAGCCCGATGATGGCTTTGTGGACGAGGAGTAGGATTTGTATAGTGTTAGTGCTTTTTATATTATAGTCTTAGTATAGTTAAATAGTATAAGTGCTAAAACAAATGGTGGCGGAGGATTGTGGTGGTCATGTTGGTGGTGCTGCAGAATGTGGCTACGGGGACACGAAGAGGACCTGGTACCTACCCACAAAAAAGTGAGTAATTTAAGAAAAAAATGTTTAAAACTTATTTTTTAAATATTAATTCAAATTAAATTAAACGCTCCTATCCGCACTCTCACCCCCCACACGTTGAAACCTCTCCCTTATTTAAGAAATATATAACAATAATTGAAAATAATAATAAAATAATAAATAAAATAATAATATTTGGCGGTGCGCTATGATGATCCCTTGCACCCCCCACTCCTATCCCCACTTTTTCGGACCAGGAACTGTTCGAAAAAGTGGGGTTAGGGGTGGGGATAGGAGTGGGATGTACACACACACACACACACACACACACACACACACACACACACACACACACACACACACACACACACACACACACACACACACACACACACACACACACACACACACACACACACACACACACACACACACACACACACACACACACACACACACACACACACACACACACACACACACACACACACACACACACACACACACACACACGCGCACGTTGTGAAATTAGTCGGATGGGTGACCGTTAGATGTTCTTAACTTTGAACCTCTATATCTCGGAACTATTAGAGAACGGTCAAAACAAAAAGGGCAAAGAAATCTTTTTCATTTCTCACGAACAGAAATTTTTTCGATTATTATTATTATTTTTCGAATTGAGCGCTTCGTCTTCTTAGCGTTGAAAAAAGTCTTCTTAGAGCAACTGCAGAAGAGTGTTATCAACGCGCAACTGCTGACTCTTCAAATTCCAACATCAATGCTCGCTAGCGAGGCCACCACGCTGTACCCGCTTCGCGGATGCTTGTGAATACATCCAGTGATGATTAATAT
>CAXAOA010000059.1:46231-48731 GCA_963970395.1 Ephialtes manifestator | reverse complement strand
CATGGGTAGTATTATAGAAATCAGCGATAATCTGCCGTGTATTCGCCTATATGACGTACGGTTTGACGATCTTGATATAGGAGGGTACATCATCGAGGCCCTCGAACTCGATGTACCCTATGACTATGGTGAGCCCGATGATGGCTTTGTGGACGAGGAGTAGGATTTGTATAGTGTTAGTGCTTTTTATATTATAGTCTTAGTATAGTTAAATAGTATAAGTGCTAAAACAAATGGTGGCGGAGGATTGTGGTGGTCATGTTGGTGGTGCTGCAGAATGTGGCTACGGGGACACGAAGAGGACCTGGTACCTACCCACAAAAAAGTGAGTAATTTAAGAAAAAAATGTTTAAAACTTATTTTTTAAATATTAATTCAAATTAAATTAAACGCTCCTATCCGCACTCTCACCCCCCACACGTTGAAACCTCTCCCTTATTTAAGAAATATATAACAATAATTGAAAATAATAATAAAATAATAAATAAAATAATAATATTTGGCGGTGCGCTATGATGATCCCTTGCACCCCCCACTCCTATCCCCACTTTTTCGGACCAGGAACTGTTCGAAAAAGTGGGGTTAGGGGTGGGGATAGGAGTGGGATGTACACACACACACACACACACACACACACACACACACACACACACACACACACACACACACACACACACACACACACACACACACACACACACACACACACACACACACACACACACACACACACGCACACACACACACACACACACACACACACATACACACACACACACACACACACACACACACACACACACACACGCGCACGTTGTGAAATTAGTCGGATGGGTGACCGTTAGATGTTCTTAACTTTGAACCTCTATATCTCGGAACTATTAGAGAACGGTCAAAACAAAAAGGGCAAAGAAATCTTTTTCATTTCTCACGAACAGAAATTTTTTCGATTATTATTATTATTTTTCGAATTGAGCGCTTCGTCTTCTTAGCGTTGAAAAAAGTCTTCTTAGAGCAACTGCAGAAGAGTGTTATCAACGCGCAACTGCTGACTCTTCAAATTCCAACATCAATGCTCGCTAGCGAGGCCACCACGCTGTACCCGCTTCGCGGATGCTTGTGAATACATCCAGTGATGATTAATATTATATATTTTATTATTTTTCAAAAATTTATTTTATTATTCATAAACATTGAACTTTTTATATCTTTCTCTCTCTCTCTAACGCAGGCAAGCATATACGTGCGGGCACTTCTCTTTTCTTTCACTTTCAATACTTAACAACACATTAGACATTAAGAACTCAATGTTTTGAAAAAAATTATTTCTGAGTTTGAAAAAAGTTTGTTTTTCAAAAATCTTACTGTTCATTCTATTAACAATTGTGAAATTAGTCGGATGGGTGAACTGCTATGTATCCCCGTGCTGGCTGCCTCACTTAAACAGACGTGAATACATCTTAGATGCAGACCGCGCCCTAAAATGATCCATTTTACCTCGTATTTTCTAAAGTATTGCTCGAAGATGAACCGTGATTATTGGTCCCTCTTATTCAGCCCTCAGAGATGCCATTTCCGAAGGGTGCCAATCACTGTACTTTTTTACCTTCACTAGTACAGTGATTGGCCACCCATTAAAATCGAAGATTTCGAATATGCATAGGCTGTGGAGCAGTAGTATGAATCTTAGCAAGGCCTATCTCACTTTAGCATGTACTGCTATGGTATCCCCGTGCTGGCTGCCTCACTTAAACAGACGTGAATACGTCTTAGATGCAGACCGCGCCCTAAAATGATCCATTTTACCTCGTATCTTCTAAAGTATTGCTCGAAGATGAACCGTGATTATTGGTCCCTCTTATTCAGCCCTCAGAGATGCCATTTCCGAAGGGTGCCAATCACTGTACTTTTTTACCTTCACTAGTACAGTGATTGGCCACCCATTAAAATCGAATATTTCGAATATGCATAGGCTGTGGAGCAGTAGTATGAATCTTAGCAAGACCTATTTCACTTTAGCATGTACTGCTATGTATCCCCGTGCTGGCTGCCTCACTTAAACAGACGTGAATACGTCTTAGATGCAGACCACGCCCTAAAATGTTCCATTTTACCCCGTATCTTTTAAAGTATTGCTCGAAGATGAACCGTGATTATTGGTCCCTCTTATTCAGCCCTCAGAGATGCCATTTCCGAAGGGTGCCAATCACTGTACTTTTTTACCTTCACTACTACAGTGATTGGCCACCCCATTAAAATCGAATGTTTCGAATATGCATAGGCTGTGGAGCAGTAGTATGAATCTTAACAAAACCTATCTCACTTCAGAAAATTTTTAAATATATATTTTGAAAAATTTTTACATATATTTTGAAAATCTTTAAATTTTTCTGATTTGTGTAGAACATTAGGTTTAAACTGTGAGTCGTTCGAAAGTGTACCGCGAAACAGTATTAGTGAAAAATTCTTATGTAGGTGCGTTTTAATAATTCTTGGCCGC
>CAXAOA010000059.1:45000-46031 GCA_963970395.1 Ephialtes manifestator | reverse complement strand
TTTATCGGGGAGAGCGTGCGTGTCGCGAAAAGTATGTAAAGTTGTTTGACGCGAGTGTAAGAATCGTTCCCGTGGCACGCTGTAAGTGTGAGAGAGAGAGAGAGACGGTCGAGAGCGCGTCGCTTAGCGAGAATGAGAGAGAAGCGCGCGATCTCTTTTCCTTCAAGTAAAATATATTGTCTTAAATCGGATTTCCCTCGTTTTGGAGAGAGGGTACTTGGGGTTTTTCATTTTATTGCTTATTTAACAAGTCAGGTGGATCCGCGGAACCATCCTGAAAGAATTAGAAGCTATTAATCGTTTTGACTATTTGCAAAATATAATTCCCGCTCTCTCTCGTGTGTGTGTCATAGCGTGTTGGTGCGAGTGCTGAGAGCCGCGCCGTGCGTTATCTCACAAAGGTCATCGAGGCCTATTGATAAAGTCGTGGGAGAATTATTTCCTTTCTCCCTCTTAATTTGTTAAATTAAAATAAAGAATATATTTTATTATTTTGGAACTCCCTCGAAAAGATTGACTAATGGTTGTTTTATTTTCTGCACGAGAAGAGCTATCAGAATCCCGCCACTCTACATTTCTTGACGGCTGCGGCTAGTCCGGCAAAGCAGCTTGGTCCCTGAACATCGCGAGTTTTTCCCGACGCGTAATATTTTTCGCGCCTGGCGCCTGGGTAAAAATAAAGGAAAAGCTCGGGACTTTAGCTTTGTAGTGCGTTGGCATTTTTGGGGAAATTTACACTACAGTGCGTGTGTGCGTGTGTGTGTGTGTGTGTGTGTGTGTGTGTGTGTGTGTGTGTGTGTGTGTGTGTGTGTGTGTGTGTGTGTGTGTGTGTGTGTGTGTGTGTGTGTGTGTGTGTGTGTGTGTGTGTGTGTGTGTGTGTGTGTGTGTGTGTGTGTGTGTGTGTGTGTGTGTGTGTGTGTGTGTGTGTGTGTGTGTGTGTGTGTGTGTGTGTGTGTGTGTGTGTGTGTGTGTGTGTGTGTGTGTGTGTGTGTGTGTGTGTGTGTGTGTGTGTGTGTGTGTGTGTGTGTGTG
>CAXAOA010000059.1:0-32500 GCA_963970395.1 Ephialtes manifestator | reverse complement strand
ATTGTTTAAGTCCCGCGTGGCTTTACGGCGAATTTGTTGTTCTCGCGAGGGTTAAATTAATTATAAAAGATCTTACTGTCGGGAGTACTGCCCGGAACATGCCATTTTCGTGTTTCTTTTGTTATTTCCCTCGTATATTCGGGAATAGTTACTGTGCGCGGGAACGATTATTTTGTCCGAGTGAGTGTGCTTCGCGTAACATCTTTCTGTTGTAAGCAGTGGACTGAGTAGCTGCATTTTTATCGGGGAGAGCGTGCGTGTCGCGAAAAGTATGTAAAGTTGTTTGACGCGAGTGTAAGAATCGTTCCCGTGGCACGCTGTAAGTGTGAGAGAGAGAGAGAGACGGTCGAGAGCGCGTCGCTTAGCGAGAATGAGAGAGAAGCGCGCGATCTCTTTTCCTTCAAGTAAAATATATTGTCTTAAATCGGATTTCCCTCGTTTTGGAGAGAGGGTACTTGGGGTTTTTCATTTTATTGCTTATTTAACAAGTCAGGTGGATCCGCGGAACCATCCTGAAAGAATTAGAAGCTATTAATCGTTTTGACTATTTGCAAAATATAATTCCCGCTCTCTCTCGTGTGTGTGTCATAGCGTGTTGGTGCGAGTGCTGAGAGCCGCGCCGTGCGTTATCTCACAAAGGTCATCGAGGCCTATTGATAAAGTCGTGGGAGAATTATTTCCTTTCTCCCTCTTAATTTGTTAAATTAAAATAAAGAATATATTTTATTATTTTGGAACTCCCTCGAAAAGATTGACTAATGGTTGTTTTATTTTCTGCACGAGAAGAGCTATCAGAATCCCGCCACTCTACATTTCTTGACGGCTGCGGCTAGTCCGGCAAAGCAGCTTGGTCCCTGAACATCGCGAGTTTTTCCCGACGCGTAATATTTTTCGCGCCTGGCGCCCTGGGTAAAAATAAAGGGAAAAGCTCGGGACTTTAGCTTTGTAGTGCGTTTGGCATTTTTGGGGAAATTTACACTACAGTGCGTGTGTGCGTGTGTGTGTGTGTGTGTGTGTGTGTGTGTGTGTGTGTGTGTGTGTGTGTGTGTGTGTGTGTGTGTGTGTGTGTGTGTGTGTGTGTGTGTGTGTGTGTGTGTGTGTGTGTGTGTGTGTGTGTGTGTGTGTGTGTGTGTATGTTACACAATCGAAAAATATAAACCTTTATAACTCGAGAAGGCCTTGAGATAACAAGCTGAAATTTGGACCATAGATAGAGGGATCAAGCCTCATCGTTCATACAAATTTTTGTTAAAATCCACTTCATCGTTAAGTTATTACGCGTTTTTTAATTTTTTGAAAAATGTTTACGCGATAACTCTTTCAATTTTCGAGATATTGATCTAAAAATTGGTATGAATTTGAGCTTTCATATGCCGGTGATCGCTTTTGAATTAGGTTAAGATCGGTTGAGCCGTAAAAATTTTATGATGTTTTGAATTTTTCAAAAAATTGACATTATCGCTCTATTGTAACTTTTGCAAAACTTAAGATAGCGAGGTCAAATTTTGTATATAAATGAAACAATATTCAGCCATTATATATGTGTAATTTAGTGACGAACGGTATGACATTTTTGATTTTATGGAATGTTGAATTATTTTAAAAAATATACATTATCACATTCATTTCGGAAACGCTCTAATAATCACGAAATAACGCAATAACGAAATAGAAAAAGCGAATCCACAACATGTATATTTATCTAATTAAAACAAGGATGCAAAGTAGAACCTTGCACATTGCTTCCTCATTATTTTTCGCGATTTACAAAGCTTCCTCTATGAGGAAGCCAAAAATTGAATAACATACTTCCTCATAGAGGTAGCTTTGTAAATTGCGAAAAATAATGCGGAAGCAATGTGCAAGGTTCTACTTTGCATCCTTTTTTTTAAATTGTGGATGTTTCAGCTTCGCCATCACTTAGAACATCCACATCTGAAAAAAAGTTTAATGTAAGGGGTGCCAAATTAAAAACTGCATGTGATTTAACGGCTATTTAAAGGCTCTTGATTAAGACTAGTTTCGATGAAATCGGAACATCCCTTCACGAGATACCACCAGGGGGTAGTATCTCGTGAAGATGAAACATCGAGTCAAAAAAAAAAAGTGAATGTAAGGGATGCCGAATTAGCTTATGCATATGATTTAACGGCTCTTTCAAGGCTTTGAAATGAAACTCGTTTCGATAAAATTGGAACATCCCTTCACGAGATATCACCCCCTCGGCTCCAAGTGCTATCTTGTGAATCAGTTTCGGAGCTCAGGGGATGGTATTCCTGAAGCGGTGTTCCGATTTGATCGAAAATAGTCTTAATCCCTTTAAATAGCCGTTAAATCACATGCAGTTTTTAATTTGGCACCCCTTACATTTTACTTTTTTTCAGCTGTGAATGTTCTGAGTGACGGCGAAGCTGAAACATCCACAATTTAAAAAAAAAGATTAACTTAAGGAGCACCGAATTGAAATGTGCGTGTGATTTAACGGCTATTTAAAGGCTTTCGATTAAGACTATTTTCGATCAAATCGGTTCACCCCTTCAGGAAATACCATCCCCTGAGCTCCGAAACTGATTCTCAAGATAGCACTTGGAGCCGAGGGGGTGATATCTCGTGAATGGATGTTCCGATTTCATCGAAACTTGTCTTAATCGAGAGTCTTTAAATAGCCGTTAAATCACATGCAGTTTTTAATATGGCACCCCTTACATTTTACTTTTTTTTCAGCTGTGGATGTTCTGAGTGACGGCGAAGCTAAAATATCCACAATAAAAAAAAATGATTAACTTAAGGAGCACCGAATTGAAATGTGCGTGTGATTTAACGGCTATTTAAAGGCTTTCGATTAAGACTGTTTTCGATCAAATTGGAAACCCCTTTCAGGAAATACCATCTCCTGGGGTCCATAAATGGATTTTTCTAAGTATCTCGACGTAAGGGAAGGGGCGGTACAATCGGAGAGAGTGGAAATGTTGAGCTGTTAATGCAAAATGAATTTTAAGACTAATCACAATGCTCTAGCTATATTGTACGCCGCGTTATAATAATACCGGATAAGGGGGTTGTTTTTTTAGCGGAAAGGGATGGAGCGGTAAAATCGTTTGGTACGGAAATGTTGAGCTATTAAATTAAGATGAATTTTAAGACTAGTCACAATGCTCTAGCTATATTGTACGCAACGTTATAATAATATTGGGTAAGGGGGTTGTTTTTTTAGCGGAAAGAGATGAAGCGGTAAAATCGTTTGGTACGGAAATGTTGAGCAGTTAAATTAAGATGAATTTTAAAACTAGTCACAATGTTCTAGATATATTGTACACCGAGTTACAATAATATAGGATACGGGGGTGGCTTTTTTAACGAAGGGGATGGAGCGGTAAAATCAGTTGGTACGGAAATGTTTAGCTATTAAATTGAGATGAATTTTAAGACTAATCACAATGCTCTAGCTACATCGTACGCCACGTTACAATAATATAGGATATGGGGGTGGTTTTTTAACGGTAAGGGATGGAGCGGTAAAATCGGTGGGTATGGAAATATTAAGTAGTTACATTTAGATGAATTTTAAAATCAATAGGAAGGTCCTAGCTTTGTTTTTGGTCGAGATATTTTAAAAAATCAATTTTTTCCTCCTGGGGTTGGTATCTCCCGAAGGGATGATCCGATCTTATCGAAACTAGTCTCATTCGAAAGCCTTTAAAGAGCCTTTAAATCACATGCACATTTTAATTCGGCGCCCCTTATATTTAACACTTTTTCAGTTCTGGATGTTCTAGCTTCGCCGGAAGCTAGAACATCCACACGTTTCCGGTATAAGGGAAGGAGCGGCAAAATTTTTTTTTTGGCACTTAAATAGCCTTTAAATAGCCTTTAATTCCTATATAGGTTTTAAGTAAAAAATCGCATGTGGATGTCCTAGCTTCTTTGACATCCAGAGCATCGGTAGGTCGCGGGTTCGATTCCCGGTACCGTCGATTTTCGTCGAAAATAAGACCCACACAGGTATTTCTACCTGTGGGGGTCACATGTATTAGTATGTAATGTCGAAAGGTCACAAGCTCGAATGGTTATAATCTCGAATGGTCATAAGCTCGAATGGTTATAATCTCGAAAGGTCACAAGGTCGAATGGTTATAAGCCCGAATGGTCATAAGCTCGAAAGGACCTAAGCTCGAACGGTCATAATCTCGATCATAACGGTTATAATCGAGATTATAACCATTCCAGCTTATGACCATTCGGGTTTATAATCATTCGAGCTTATGACCATTCGGGCTTATAAACATTCGATCTTGTGACCTTTCGACATTATAACCGTTCGAGCTTAAGATATTTCGAGCTTATGGCCGGCAGACCTTATGACAGCGCCCCCGGGAGGCGAACTCGAGACCGGCTCTATCGGCATAGATTTTCCGCAGTTTCCCTATGCCCATAGGAGAAATGCTATGGCAAATGCGATATAGAGGGGGAAGTCGGATGCGGCCGCAAGGGGGCTTGGTTACTGATCCGGACCAGACCCCCAGGGGGGACCGGCTACTGATCCAGGCCGACCCTGTAATAGGCGTAATGCCTGCAGATGGAGGGAAATGCATCATAAAAAAAAATTTAATTAAAAAAAAAAAAAAAAATGCTGGCATCAGTACCGACCCAAGTCTCCGCCTGTCTGCAGTTCGTACATGGGTACATGTGCAATTTTCTACATTTAAAATATCCTACATTGAATTAATTTCCTCTAAATGAGCATATTGTAAAATCCTACACGCGTAATATTCTACAGGCGTAAAATCCTACATGCGTAATATTCTATTTGAGTAATTCATACAGCGAACGAATTTGGAATAGAACAGTTGGACTAACTGCAATTAATGATTGGTTACAGAGAGTATTTTTCACAATAGATCAGTATACATATATACAGTAATATTAAAAATATGGTCCTTTTAACATTAAAACGGTATCATCCACAGATACAATCGTTTTGATTTGCATACCAAGACATTAAACGGAAAAAACCGTTTTGCTAAGCTAACAAATCTTTTTATTTTACTCGGTGTGAGAAATGCGGTTTTACGCACGCTTCGCATAAATCTCCACTTTCACACCGGCTGAAATAAAATTTCGTACAATACTCGTGCGATAAACTATTTTTTTTCCTAACTCATGCAATTGCAACACTTATCTAGTATTATTACACTAGCATCGTAAAATACTATATGTTAATACGTGCATGAGCAGCCATGCTTTCCATGACAGTTTCTGCAGGATGTTTCTGCGGTTTCATGCAGTGTTAAAACGATAGGTTAGGGCATGCACAGTTCGCGATTCCTTCACTTTCGTCCCTCGTGTCTTTTAGTTTTGTCTCTAGCGACGAAAATTTGTAACCTCACTGTTCACTGTACGTCCCGCAAAACTATCATTCAAAGCGTCACTATTCATGCACGTGACGTAAAAAATTGTGTAACTTTCGACCCTTGTTTCACAATATACTATTACTCTACTAGTAAAAAACGCATCATGTCACTATATTAACGAAGGATTTGCTGGACGAGTTTAAGGCCTTCATGAACTACCGGCATATCTACCTACTTAATCATGAACGCTCACAGTTAAACCAAATTGATTACTCCAAATCGTATACTTAAAAATTTGATAATAGCTGCATCGATGATACCAGACACAATCCTCATGAAAATAAAGATACGTAACATTTTCTATGTCTCAGAAATATTAACTATGTGTGGGTGAAAATAATATCTGAGAAAAAACTGAAATATACTTTTAAGGTATTTCCCATGTAGGAGTGTCCAATTGGCTCAGTACTGGGCCTGAATTGGTGGCCAGTTTCCCAGTAATGGCGCGTCAACCATAACCAGCACTGGCTCATTGCTGGATAACTACTGGATGATGACTTGGGCCCGGTACTGGTAGTTGTGTACGGCCGAGTACTGGGGGCCAATGCGGCCCAGGAATGATAACAAACACGGCCAGTATCGGGCAAGTAATGGCGGGAGATATTCGGTATAATCAATTTAGTAATTAATTATTAATTAAAAAATATATTGTAACGTAACTTTTCACCTCCAACGTTACACTCTAAATTGCTCTCATTATTTTCCTTCCTTTAATTTTGTTCCGAAGAACTGGGCGCCAGGCGCTTTCGCGCCGGAAGGAAAATAATGTTCTAAGTTGACAATTATCAGCCTGGCTATGCGTCAGCTTCAATACGTACAGTGAGAGGGTAAGATCTCTTGGGAGTTAAAAAAAAACCAAATAGTTCCACCACAGATTTACGGGACTCACAATAAAGAACTTTTATTCAAAAGATTATTGAATGATTCTAAATAACAATCATAAACTATTCTTGATTAATAAAAAAAAACAATGTCCTCGTAAAAGAAAGTCTCTTTCCTAGAGACCACAATTCGGCCTCTAATTCCGTTATAAAAAGTCAATTAATTTCCCGAAAAATAATACGTAAAAATCACACGCACACACACTCTCACACCCATCAAATAACGCACAAGCCACGGGACGACCCGTATAGGGGCTCACAATTGACCGAGCATTGAGCCGGTGCTGGCGGCCAGCCTTCCAGCAACGGCGCGGCAATGGTAACCAGCACAGGTGCAGCACTGGCTTGACTGCTGGATGATAACTTCGGCCCAGTACTGGTAGTTGTACACGGCCGGGTACTGGGGGCCAATGCGGCCCGGGAATGGTAACAAACACGGCCAGTATTGGGCAAGTAACGGCGGGAAATATTCAGTATAATCAATTTAGTAATTAATTATTAATTTAAAAAGATATATTTCCAACGGACCGTTTCCAATAATCTAAAATTTTAATCATGTTATTCTATTATCATTTGAAAAGAAAAAAGGAAATCGTCCACGGATACAGTTTTTTCGATAGCTTTCGGGAAAGTGATGTTGGCGGGATTTGAACCTACGACCCATACGACCTACCTACATACGACCTAACTACATAACTACCTAACCTGCACGCTAACCACTAGACCAAACCGACTATGTGGGTTTCTTATACTTTAAGTCCATAATAGTCGCATCTAGGATAACAATCACAGGGCATCAGATGGATTTGGATAAAATTTGGTACACAGATGTTTTTGAAGCCACTGATTAAAGAACTCAAATCTGAATTCAGAAATTCAAAATGGAGGATCCAATATGGCCAAATGACAATAAATTATATAATTTGTATGAAACACGAAACAGAGAGCCTTTTTGAATCCAATATGGCAGCTAATATATAAAAAGTGACTTCATTTTTATAAAATTGAGTACTCAGGCTTCTTAAGATAATTTATTACTAATCTAAACTTGAAAATAAAGGATAAAAAAAGGCCGATACAAAAAATTTGAAGTGCAAAATCTTGTTTAAATGGTAGGGAAGGAAATATGTTCTTTATGCTGGTCGTCGCTAACGTGCCGACAGTGCGCGATATTGAGGTTATGTTAATCATTGACATGAGGGTAATGGCCCATGTCTGCCCACGACTGGCTGACATACGTGAGAAACGTATTGGGCCTAAGACAATGTAAAATTTTGATTGTAAAATTTAACGCGTAATTTCCACCTCTCGCCCACCACGACTTGCAGGATATTGTAGGAGTTCGTAGTACCGATGGCGCCAATCATCGGCACCAGCAGTGGCCCAGCCGTGGAAAACTGCAGCAGCCCATGCTCGGTACAAGTCTATCGGCCATCGCTGGTTGTCAGCAATAGGCCAGACGTGACAAAATGCTGGCAGTTTTTACTTGGTCGTGGCCGCGGGCCACTGCTGGCCCCAACGATGGCTCGATAGTCAACCAGTACTGGCTATCATCGCTTGGTAGCCAGTACTCGCCCAATCATTGGCCCCGTTGTAACTGCTGGCATTTCCTATACGGGGAACGCGTATTCTAAAATAGACCTTTCAACAATACTTCTTACGCGATAAACGTCCCCGAGAATGACGTTATTTTTCTCTACACTACACCCGCGTAATATGGCTCGACGTATTATCCCTCGCGTACCAAAACCAAACGCACACATGTGAAACACATGCTTAAAACTATGACTTTTCCACGGCAAAGGCTCAAGGGCGATTCGCACACACGTCTGACTTTACTATGCAAACTATTCACGAAGATTCTAAGTTTTTATCCAAGATTTTACGATAAAAAATGGCTCGAAGCCTTACGCGAAGAACTCACTCACGCATGGACGAAAACTCGACTTAAAACATCACACGCGGGACCTGCCCAAAACACGCAAGGGCACGCGAAATATTATCAAGGTCTTCAACAATATTTTCTCCACGCGGGGAGGCGAGCGCGAAAGGCACGACCACCCTCTATTAAATCAATTATATTCACTCGCGATAAATAACTATGGAAAAATTACAACAATATAATAAACCAGAAGATATGAAAAAGGTATAAAGAGCTCACCGGGACGAGAGACAACCTCTAAAGTTACTCCTAGGACAGTTTTCCGTAACGGAGATTTTGTAAGTGTTCCTCGATACAACAATTAAGATACGGCAGCACGTCCTCCTAGCTCTAATGCCCACGAAAAAGTCTCGAGTGATCGCGATTACTCTTGCTCGCGAACTTTGCTCCCCACCCTTTGATATTCAAAATTGCCCTAGTTGGGGAAACGCGCTGAAGCGCTCTCACACAGAAACGAGACCTGGCGCCGCGCTAGGCGAATTGACAAATTAGCGTAGCTGTTATCGGTGCGCATCAAGGTTCGATAGCTCGGTACACCACCAACCATGCGCTAGGCCCTTTTCGAGCGCGTAAGCTCGAATGTTGCGTAGATAAATGTTCAATCGGTGGGTGGAGGCTGCAGATGGTGGATGGCAAGCCGTATGCTCGCAAATGCCAAGGAAGACGTCCGGAACGAAGCATATCGAAGCTTGGTGATGAATGCATCGCTCTCTTATCTTATCGACATTATCTCCCTTGTCCATCGCTCTCGATTCTTTCAATTTCATCTCTCGAGATCGCCCTTGAGTCGAAGAGCGAGGAGGACGATGCATTTTATTATAACGCGCAATTTTGCGGCGTTACAATACATTTCCTAACAAACCGCCTCCAATAATTTTAATAATGTTATTCTATTATCATTAAAGAAAAAAAAGGAAATCGTCCACGAATACAATTTCTTCGATAGCTTTCGGGAAAGTGATGTTGGCGAGATTTGTACCTATGACCTATACGACCTACCTAAACTACCTAAACTACCTAACTACCTAACCAGCACGCCAACCACTAGACCAAACCGACTATGTGAGTTTCTTATACTTTAAGTCCATAATAGTTGCATGTAGGATAACAATGACAGGGCCATCAGATGGATTTGAATAAAATTTGGTACACAGATGTTTTTGAAACGGCTGATTAAAGAACTCAAACTTGAATTCGGAAATTCAAAATGGATGATCCAATATGGCTATCCAAATTACAATAAATTATATAATTTGTATGAAACACGAAACATATAATATACAAAGTGACTTTATTTTCATAAAATTGAGTATTCAGGTTTCTTAAGACCATTGATTACCAATCTAAACTCGAAAATAAAGGCTTAAAAATGACCGATTCAAAAAAGTCAAAGTACAAAATCTTGTTTAAATCGTAGGAAAAGAATTTTTTTTTTTGCTGGTCGTCGCTAGCGTACCGACAGTGCGCGATATTGAGGTTATGTTAATCATTGGTATGAGAGTAATGCCCTATGTCTACCCACGACCGGCTGACATGCGTGAGAAACGCATTGGAACTAAGACAATGGTCCCCAATTTTATCAATTTGATATGTACTATTGGTAGCCGTGGACTGGCCGAGCATTGAGATTTTAAAGGCAACCGTGAATGTTGGGGAAGTTAAGGCGTCCGTGTGTTATCCGGTAATGGCCGAGGTTTGGCAAAACTTACTTGGTCGACTATTGATAGCCATCGCGGGCCGAGTTTTGGAGTTTGAAAGGCAACCATGAATAGTGAGAGAATCACGACAGCCGGTAATTAACCAGTGTTGGCCCAGAATTGGTTAATCATAGTTGGCCGATTATTGATGGCCATGTACTGGCCGAGTGTTGGCGCTGTTGTAAGATCTGGCGATTCTTACATGGGTTCAGATATATTTATTTTCTATGAAAGAAGGGTTAATATCAAAACGGTCACACTGTTAAAAATTCAGCGTGTTAATCATTCAGTGGTGTCGAGTTTTGGTCGGTGTCATTTGGAGTTAATAGCAATACTTTTCACAGTGTTAAATTGACAGTATTTTTAAATTATTTTGTTTGAAGCTTAAGACTTTGAGTAGTTTTTTCTTCAACACGAAAATATAGAAATTAATAAATTGTTAGCAATAAATGCCGAATTTTAGTACGAATAAAACTCATTGAAAAGTCATTGAATTTCATTTATCAGTCTTCAAGTTAAATGTGTTTAATGTTTAGAGGCTACGCCGAAAATTGATGCTAGATATTGTATACCTGCCATTGATATCGGTCGTCGGTGTGGTCTCATATTGACACCGAGTAGAGTTGGCTATCAACTACATGGGTTTTTAAAAGTACAGTGATATTCAACGTGGCATTACAGTGACATTCGACACGTTATTTTTATCCGCGCAATGATATTCGATGTGGAAGACTTCATACCTAGTAGAGATCGACACACGCACGGAGAAAATGGTCTTGCTAGGCCAGCAAATGTTTTGTTAAAATGGTGATAACATTACATTATTTGTGCTCAACGAGTGTTTCCTGCACAGAAATGGGCTCGTCAGAAACCTGGAAAACTTCCTATTGAAGAAGAAGATATCATAATACAACATATCTTTCAAACTTTGGTATTGGAGTCTTCATTTAAATAAGCAAAAATAATAAATAAAAAGCCTGCGAATTAGAACTTTGCAAATTGCTTCCTCATTATTTTTCGCTTTTCGGAAAGCTACTTCTATGAGGATGTATGTTAAACAATTTTTATTTCCTCATGGAGGAAGCTTTATAACAGCAAAAAATAATGAGAAAGTAATTAGCAAAGTTCTACTTTGCAGGCTTGTTTATGTTTGGAAGATATTTTTCTAAAAATGCATAGTGTCGTAGAATTTCAAACGTGTAATCGATTTTCTCAAACTTGTAGTAAAACCTTGTGCCATAATAGTCCATATGTGGACTGAATTAGAACCCGGTATCTCATAATTTTCACGAGCCAGCGCGAGATCGAAATTTTTCGAAAAATTCAGAATGCCATAAAATTTGAACGGCTGGACAGATCTGCGCCAAATTTGTACTCAAATCTTTTTCGATGATAGTCCACATATGAACAAAATTTGAGAAAAATATTTTTTTAAAAATGTTTCTTTCGTGGCGCTTTTTAAAATTTTTGTTTCACCAAAATTTAAATTTACCGCCATATCGGTTGGTCCTTTGACTAAGTTCATCATTAATAATCAATAATCGTGAAATTATATCGAAAAATACAGTTGCATATCTCAGAATTTACAGGAGTTGAAGTCTTTGAAGACATTTACAATCCCGCGTAGAAAAAAAGAATCTTGTGATGAATCTTTTAAAGAATCTTAAAAAAAGTCTTGAAAGAATCTTTAAAGGAATCTTGAAAACAATCACATATAGGAGCCGGAGCAAGATTCTTTTCAGGATTCTTTTTAAGATTCTTTCTATCCGAAAGCATTCTGTGAATCTTTCAAAGAATCTTCGAAAGAATCTTGAAAAGCGTCTTTAAGAGAATCGTGAAAAGATTCCGTCCAATAAACAGAAAAATCGTTGAAAGAATCATAATGAAATTCTTTAGAGGAATCGAGCGAAACCTGTTGTTGCTTTCCCTTGGTGTCATTTCGGTACGTTAACGGAGGGTAAACCCCTCGTGTATAGTCGAACTCAGGACAGCTTTGCAGTCTTATATACGTTCAGGCTTCAAGTCACTTGCAAGAAACGCTTCGACCGCTCGCCATCTAGCGGAGTACTGAATATTAGTGTTTCGTACGATACCACTAGATGGCGAGCGGTCGAAGCGTTTCTCGCAAGTGACTTGAAGCCTGAATGTATATAAAACTGCAAAGCTGTTCTGAGTTCGACTATACATGAGGGGTTTACCCTTCGTTGACGTACCGAAATTTACTGTCTCGACACCATGGGAAAGCAACAACAGGTTTCGCTCGATTCCTCTGAAGCATTTCATTATGATTTTTTCAACGACTTTTCTGTTTAATGGACGAACTCTTTTTACGATTCTCTTAAAGACGCTTTTCAAGATTCTTTCGAAGATTCTTTGAAAGATTCTCAGAACGCTTTCGGATAGAAAGAATCTTGAAAAGAATCCTGGAATGAATCTTGCTCCGGCTCCTATACGTGATTCTTTTCAAGATTCCTTTAAAGATTCTTTCAAAGATTCTTTCAAGACTTTTTTTAAGATTCTTTAAAAGATTCTTCATAAGATTCTTTTTTTCTACGCGGGATAATATTGATTATTTTTTCAACTCCAATTTCGACCAATCAGAGCGCGGTATTCAACATCACGTGGTACAGCTAGGGTAAAATTATATCGATAATTTTTCGAAAATTTCCCGGCTCGGTTGCTAAGCGATAAACAATAATTTTTTTGACACTTGTAACCTCTGCGAATCTTTAAAACGTCAAGGTACTATTAACGGTCGTCAATATGAGTGAGTCAAAAAAGCGATTTGGTGATGAATCGCTTCAGAACATCGCTAAAAAAATAAAACAAAATGTCCCGGCAAATACAGAAAAGAGTAAAAAATCGATTTGGGCGCAATTCACTGCATTTTGTGCAGAGAGAAAATATGTGTTGGATGCAACATAGGTTTTTGTTCTGATTATGAAATTTCCTTGTCAGAATGATAATTTTTGTCTCATGGTGCAATTCCATTTGTCGCAATTTGAATAGAAAAAATAATCCCCCGAATACCACTCGAGCTTCGAAATTAATCTGATATTTCCCTCCAGGTTCCCTGCAAACAAATAAACTCGTCAAGTTTTCCAGAAAAATCACTCGCGCTACGCGCTCGTGATTTTTTAACCTGGAAAACTTGACTCGTTCATTTGTTTGCAACGAACCTGTCAGGAAATATCCGATAATTTCAAAGCTCTTGTGGTATTACAAGTGAAAATGCGATAAAATTATAACCACTCTATCGATTCTAGCCAAATGTGATATCATACCATGGGCACCATGGGTACATCATGGGTTCGTTAACGTACAAAATTTCAGCCCGATATCTCTTAATTTGCGTAAGTTATAGAGTGAAAACGATTTTTGCGATATTTTCAAAACGCTGTAAAATTTGAATTTTTCAATCGATTCGCGTCAACGACAATCCCACCCATACAGAAATTTCTGCAGGGCTTCCGTTGGATCCTGCCTGGCATTCCCATCTTACGGTCGGATTCCAGTCGGTCATCGGATCGGATTCCAGACATGGGATGTAAAGCGCGGAAACTGAATTGCGATCGGGATCTCGAACTGGGATTCGATCTAATGCTTCACTGGATTCCATCCGTAAGATGGGGGGATACTAGGCTGTATCCAACTGGATCTTTATCGAAAAATGGGAATACTAGGCTGATTCCAGCTGGATCCCTGTTGAAATTTCTGCATGGGGCTGGTTAAAATTATTTCAAATAAATGGATGCATAAATTACTTAAGACTCTGTAATTATATTCATTTTGTCAGACGCGGTAGGATAGGTAAATAATTCCCCTCTAATTTTTATAAAGATCCCTTCTTTTTCCCTTTTTCCGCCGAATCCTCAAAATAATAATATATTAGGATATAAGTGCGGTGAAAGTATTTATGACGGGTGTTACAGTCACATGAGTTAAAGAAAAGTTTTTCGAATGGGTATTGTACAACATTTTACTGCACCAAGTGTAAAATAAAATTAGTTCCGCGCAAATGGTTTAGTAACGAGTCCAAGTCCAAGTTGAGTCCATCTTAGGTCAACCCTATCAAATCCCGAAGCACGGTAATACTGCTTGTCGTTTAGAACTGGGATACGATTTGGAATCTATTCTGATTTCAAATGGAACATCCCTTTTAGGGTAACCCTGGCAAATCCAGTGTGGAAGCGGACATCCATTCGGGATCTAGTCGGTCTCCAAGTTAGATAACCCATTTAAGGAAACCCGAGCCAACCCCGACCCAGATCCAGTTTCAAACTGGGACGCCCAAACTGATTTCTACATGGGCAAAAGTTTTTGTATGACAGCCCACTTACGTACCAAATTTGAAAAAGATATATCTAAAATTACGACAGTTATCGTGCTTGAAAGGAAATCTACACATACACACATTTTTTCTAAACCACTTTTATCGACGTTTTGGACTATTCTGAGTGTTCTGACATTAAAATCTGGAAAAAAAAAAATTTCACGTAAACAAAGCGTCCTCTATGAGGAAGCAAAATAACAGCCCTAAGTTCAAAGTCGACTAATAGGCGAACCTCCTTTACATACATTAACATTTCAGAAGTAATCAACTACATTTTCTATAATTGTATAAGAATTAAACGGAAGACGGGAAAAAATCAATATTGAAAGTATACAAAAAAAATAGGGAAAGTATTTTTCCAAGAATATCCTTTTCCTCGAACAAAGTAATGTTTCCCCTATATTCTTCGCCTCTTCGGTACATAATTTGTGAGCTCTCGGTCCACGTCGCCTCCGTGCACGCGCGAGCGCGATATAACGAGCTCGCTCGACTCTCCTCCGCCTCCTTTTTGCTTCCGGATAACAAGCAATCTCCAAAGCGAGCCTGCTGTAACACGAGCGAGGAGCAGGGAGTGAGATATTCAATTACTTTTCTATTTTAACGGTTACAATAGTGGACGTTAATGGGCGGCGAGTGGCTGCAACAGCGGTAGCAGTTTTGTTGAGGCTGTAGACGAGATTTATCCTAGAAGTTACACTTCGAAAGCAGCACGTTATCACGATCGTATACGCGTGGTAACGCGTGTTCGCCATCCGGCAACATCGCCAACGGGCAACGGGTGGCCTTTAATAATTTTGAGCCACTCGATCCATTTGCTCTCAACGTCTCTTACCCGTTCATCTCACTAAATTCACCTTTAAATTTTCGTGCTTTTTGTGTCAAGCTTCAAATCCTTTTCCCCCTCTCAATTTTAACACCGTCATTCAGTGACTTCGATATCACTCTTTCATAGAGGTGGAAAAAAGTTTGTTTTCCTCCATCATTTGAACTGATGTATATAATAATGAAATATAAATTTTGAAAATTAGTTGTAGAATCACACATTTACACAGACACCGACACTCACACATGATTTTTTTATATCGAAAACAATGCTACAAATCCCAATTTTCAAAAAGCTCATTGCGTCAAACCGCATGGTGTGTTGTACTTATTTGAACAAAGATTATAGATGAGTGCGCCAAAATTCCAAAATTTAGATATTTTCAGAATTAAATTTGCAACAAATTTATTACGATAAAACAGCACTAAACAAATCGCATCGTCTTGGGGGTTCACAAAAACTTTCATTTCCTATTGAATAATGAACATACCATGCGGTTTGGCGCAATGGTATGAGTACATATTTTTTAACATTGCGATTTGTAGCATTTTTTGGTATGTTTAAACATTTCAAGCGTGAAGAGGCAGTGCTAAATATTTCTTTACAGACATCGCCTTTGGTGAAAACTTTTCTTTTGTATGAAATTTCAAGAATCTCGATGAGTAAACAATTGAAAAATATTAGCCTTTTATTTAATAAGGCTAACTCACACTGACACTCATATAGACACTCGCATAGATACTTGCACTGACAATCACACAAAAACTTTCGTAGACAATCATACAAACACTCATGCAGCCATTTAAAAATAATCACACAGACTTACAGACCTTTACAGACATTTCAGAATTTCTATTAATCAGTGTTACAGATATTTTATAAGTATACCGGTGCGGTGGTCTAGTGGTTAGTGTACTGGCCTGTAGTCCAGAGCATCGGTAGGTCGCGGGTTCGAATCCCGGTGCTGTCGATTTGTCGAAAATATAAATACGGGAGCGCTGAAGCTCCACAGCTCATGTACATGAGACCCTCACAGGTATTTCTACCTGTGGAGGTCACATGTATACAGGACTACATGCAGGACTACACACAGGACAGCTATAGTCCGACGAAACTGAGCGATCTCCGCCTTAATACATCGGCCGCAGTCGAACACGACGGCAGTTGAACGCAAGGTTAGTTGGGCACGCCGTAAGTTGGATGCAACGGAGGATGAACGTTTCCTGAGATCGCTCAGTTTTACATCGACGGCAGTTGAACACAACGGTAGCTGAACGCGTCGGGATTTGAACATGACATTAGTTGCGAACGGAGGTTGAACATAACGCTAGTTGAAATACCGGAGTTTGCTACCGTCCCGTTGTTTCTATTCAACTCCCAAGTCGTCATGTTTTGGATAATCATATTTTTCGCAAATATAACATAGAAAACATTATTATAAGACATTTTATGTTTATTATCAATGTCTTTAACGATTAAATACAATGTGCAATTGTAAGAACAGTGCATCTTATAATACGCTATGTTTTCCTCGCTCGACTCTTGAACCGTCAATCGAATGCGAAAATAGAAGTACGTGGAACGAAAATATCAAGGGAGCTCGCATGTTAAGTGCATGTTCTGACGTAAAAGCGTGAAGCGAGGCTTGTACCACTCACACGCATGATATAATGGACACATTGCCAATAACGATATTATAAACGTAACTAAATAAATAAGTTATGTCACAATAAATACAATCAATTAATAAATTAATTAATAATCAAAAAAGTTCAAAACGTTCTCTTAAATAATTAATTTATTAAATAAACATTATTATACTAAACAAATTCTTCACGTGAAACTTAATTACTTGTATTGTATTTATTATTTGCCTTTTGGGGTAATCTCCCCGTGGTAAAGGATGAGCCACTTACAATATCAGTAAATTCTTAATAATATCCTTTTGTGACATACTCAATTTTTAAATATTGTGACATAGCTTTACTTACTTAACTAATTATTACCTAACTAATTACTAATTAATTATATAGTTAATTACTAATTAATTATAAAATTTACATTATTTTTTAATTTTTTTATTCCTAGCTTTACTCGTTAAGAATCTCTGATCTAAATAGTAAAGCCTCTGTCATAAAATAAAATAGTGCTTTTGTTGCTGCTTTCTCCGAGTTTTCCAATAATGCCATCATACTTCGATTTTTCGTCAGATACCTCTTAATATATTTATTATAGGGTTTCTCCTTCCGGCAAAGGATTTGCATTGAGTGAGCTTCTGCATTTGTAAAGGTTTGTCCCTTCTAGAAGCTCTTCTGGAAACTCATCTAATTCCCCAATACGGGCGTTAAAATCCCCTTCAATTATCATCATTGCGTCTGGGTATTTAGTATTAATATAATCTAAGGCAATCTGCAACGATTAAAAAATTACATTAAGTTCTAATTTAGGTTTAAAATATACAGCACCAATTATTAATCTTATCTTTTGTATGAAATAGCTAGTGAAAGTCCATCGCTCTTAGATGTCCAATATTTCCGTGTTGCTAATGTTTATTTCTGTCAGCATCAGGAGTCCTCCACTCGCTCGTCCTCTCGTCGTGTCCTTTACTGCGTTGGTCCAGGTTGCATTGTAGTCAGCGAATTGTCGAGGGAGATTGGTAAGCTCCGTTGCGGCCCACGTTTTCGAAACACCGATGATTTGAGCCTTTCTCCCATTCGAGTAATTGAGCAGGTTGTTTACACCATGACAGTTCCAGAAGATAATCCGGAGTTGCTGCGAATCGAGTTTTTTGGCGCCTGATCTATGTTCATTTCAACCCGCGCAGAAAAAAATAGTCCAGGATGGAGTCCAGAATGATGTCCAGAATGGAGTCTCGGATGGAATCTGAGCAGTCCGAGACGGAGTCCAGATGGACTCTCATATGGACTTCGGCTTTTAATCCGATCCCGAAGTCCATCCTGAAGTCCATCACTCCACCCGGGACTCCCGCAAGGACTTAATCTGGATTCCATCCTGGACTCAAAACACTTTCCCGGACTCCATCTGGGATGCCAAATACTCTTCTGAGTCCACCCTGGACGATCAGCGAATCTCGGCGAATCAATCGCAGAGTCCATCCTGGTGTCCATTTTGGATTCTCGCCTGGACTGTTTTGGTCTCCATCCCAGACTCTACCCTGGACTCCATCCTGGACAGAGTCCATCCTGGTGTCCACCAGGATGGTGGACACCAGGATCAGACGGTATCGACCTTGGACACCTTGGTGTCCCGACGGTCGATTTTGGATCGTCAACGAACGGTAGGCCCCGCGTGTGTAGATGAACTCAGGACAGCTTTGCAGTCTTATATGTATACGCTGAGGCTTCAGGTCACTTGCAAGAAACACTTCGACCGCTCGCCATCTAGCGGAACATTGTGCATCTGTGTTTCATATGATGCCACTAGATGGCGAACGGACGGAGCGTTTCTCGCAAGTATTTTGAAGCGCTAGCGTATATAAGACTGTGCTAAATTCTCCTGAGTTAGACTACACACGAGGTGTCTACCCTGCGTTGACGGTCCACAATGGACCGTCTGGACACCGAGATGTCCAAGGTGGATACCGTCTGGTCCTAGTGTCCACCAGGATGGACTATGATCAGGATGGAGTCCAGGGTAGAGTCCAGGATGGATACCACAACAGTCCAGGCGGGAATCCAAAATGGACACCAGGATGGACTCTGCGATTGATTCGCCCAGATGCGCTGATCGTCCAGGGTGGAGTCCAGAAGAGTATTTGGCATCCCAGATGGAGTCCCGGATGGAGTCCGGGAAAGTTTTTTGAGTCCAGGATGGAATCCAGATTGAGTCCTTTCGGAGTCCCGGATGGAGTGATGGACTTCAGGATGGACTTCGGGATCGGATTAAAAGCCGAAGTCCATATGAGAGTCTATCTGGACTCCATCCCGGACTGCCCAGATTCCATCCGGAACTCCATTCCGGACATTATCCTGGACTCCGTCCCGGACTCCATCCCGGACTATTTTTTTCTGCGCGGGAATGTCGGTTGAGGGGATAACCGCAGCCGAATTTTGTTAGAGCGATCGCACTCCCGTGTGCTGTTGTTGCAGGATGATTAATTTCCCTCGATTCCCGTCCCAGCGCATCCAGATTTCGTTTATTTTTATTTTGTTGGACTCTACTCTGACCTTGTGTTTTTTCCCTCTTTCCTTGCGCGCGATGTCCCGCAGTTTTTTCTGCGTAGTCCTTTCAGCGATAGTGAGGTCGTTCTCGATGTAAATCGGCGTGTTTGCGAGAGCTGTTCTTTTGTTTTTCATGATTTTCATTTTCCCTTCGAAGTTAGAGAGACTGGTGTGCACTGTCTTCCTTCCAGGTGCAATCGCTTTAACTCCGATTACTGCTCCGCTCAAGTCAAATTCTTTAGTCAGAAAATCATCCACTTCCTTTTTCAAATCGTTATCCTTTGGTTAGAACCCCTTGATAATGATGTTATTTTTTCTGATTTGTTTGTCCTGCGTTTTTATATTACGGGCCAGCATGCTGAACTTAGCGAATGTTTCTTCGGCGAGTTGCATAGATGAGCATGTGCACTTGTTTCTGAGTTATTCACTTTTGCTTCGAGCGAAGCCATGCGCACTTCCAACTCCTTTACTCGCTGCGACTGTGACGGGTTTTTTACTTGTAGTTCTATCGCAGTCAACCTTGCTTCGACCCGTTCCTTGCTATTTTCATTTTCGATATATTTCTCACGAATTTGATCCCTAAGTTGTTGAATCTCGTCCCGCAAAGTCGAATTGTTTGTTGTTATTTTGGCCTTCAGAGCAGAGAAATTATTCGAATTCTCTTGTCTCGTTGCTTGTATATCGCGAAGCAAATCGAAAACACCCTGGTTTTGCATCGGTGGGGGTTGAGTATCCGAAATTATTTGATTTACTTCTGTACCGTTTAAATACATTTTTCTGCAGTTGCTTGTTGAGGAGAGTGATGCTGCGCTTTGGGGTGGCGTGCGTTGTGTTATCATACTTCTTTTCGCCAGCGCTTCCTCCATATTCTCTTCTGAGTTGTCGGTGTCCACTTGAAAAAACATGCGTTTGCGAGAGTCCTTTAGTTTAGCCTCTGCATTTGTCTGAATACTGAAAAGAGGATTTTTATTTGGCCGGCCTCTCGTCCGCTTCTCGCTTGTTTTGGAGTCGCTATTTGTTTTCGCGTTGACAGGTGTTGATAACAAAGATGCCTGTGTTAACGGTACGGGTCGAGAGGTAGAGTCCTGCTGTGTCTGGAAATTGCTGTCCTACCAGATGTCACTGCTAGCGTTTACGCTCTGCGGCATTTCCTTATACCGATCTCGTAGTCGAAACTAACCTCTCGGCGGTTGTTTGTGGAAAAACGTCACTATTGTTTTGCTTTTAGCATACGTCCTATTGTCTATTTATTCAGAATGCACAGGTTGGGTTCCTCTTTCCGAGCACTTTTTCTGCATCGAAAGCCGTTTACAGGTTTAGCCACATAGAAGATCTAACGCGCAGCACAGACAGAGCACCTGTTGCCTCAATAACTGCAAATATGTCTCCCCCAACTTAATTACTTTAAAGTGCAATATAATTCAGAGTACATTAAAGTATTTAAATAAAATAGTATTGACATTACACTATAATATTACTATAATACTTTTTTACACTGTCGATTGGACTCCATTTTGCGACCATTCTCATTGCCGTAGAAGTTACACTGATATATTATAGCACTGCGTAGCTAATAACTTTATCATAAAATTTCCTAAGTAATACCCGATAAACATGACAATATATATGATATATCGAAGATTTTTGCTCAGAATTATATTTTAAGTATTAATATTCCTGGTCTCATTTTGAATGACAATTTATTTTTGCAAATACAATTGGCAGATATTTAAAACTTATACTTACGAGGTTTTTTTAGGGCTTGTGGACAATGCGCCCTTAAATTCAAACGACTTAATCTAAGGACCTAAACGCAATTGTTTAATGAATTTTATTACATAACTGAACTTAATCCTACCTAACTTGACCTTACCTAATTCAACATTATACAGTTTTCTTAAGTGCAGGTGAAAATGCGTTCACACACTCCGACGAGCTTGGGCTCGCCAGAAGTGTGGGACTTCGTACCCTACTGCCTTAATTTATGATCCCGGAACTCGTTTCACATTACTTCAGGACCATAAGCTTTGGACGCCGTCCTCTGCTTTACCCCGTCGAGATCTTGCGAAGTTCTCTCCTTGCCCCCAAGAGCTTCGCTTCCGATCTCGTAGGCTCTTCCCATGTACCTCGAGATTTTTGTTGGAGATTTGGTTGCGCGCGTTCCCGCTACAGCTCTTCCTTCATTTTTTCGCGGAAAACCGCTTTCGTGTAATGTGCTACCGCGTCCCAGTTAACAAAACACTGCAGAATTAGCGCCACGATGTTATCCGGTGCTAACTCAACACCCACACGGAAAAAAGATTAGTTGCCATAACCAAGAAATGAGTTGACACAACCAATCGATTATTCTATTTATCTTACAACTCAAATGGTAATACCAACGATTCGAATGGTAATACCAACGATTCGAATGATAATACCGACGATTCGAATGGTAGGCCCAACTATTCGAGTGGTAGTCCCAACGATTGGATTAGTTAACCTAACTAATCTCGCGAAAACTAATCGTGAATAGTTGAGGTTACTATTCGATATGGTTGAGGCAACTAATTTTTTAGACATTGTGTACAGCAAATCGAAAACGTAGTTGCCACAACATCCCTTGGAACTCTTCAACGAGCGCACCCGAAGAACGTGTGATGTGTAACGCCATTTTCTTCTGGGCAGTAGTCGCTGGATTGACTGGTCTTCTGTATAAACCTAAACAGATAGGCGTTAAACGTGTCTTGTCCTGTCAAAAGTTGGGTGAGATAGAAATTTATCGCCCGGGCCACATTTTACTCATTAGCTGCCCAATGAGTCAGGCAGGCCAACCATTGCCTGATCCCAGCGGTGTTCCCACTCCTTGAACGTAGACTGTCGTTCCTGGCGCTTTATCGCGCCTGTTTCTTCCCTATTCCATCTATATCTATGATGCCTGCAGCTATGTCATCTAGGTATCCGACTACTCTGATATCGTTGGGCATCTCCATTGCCAGGATACTATCGTAGACAATGTTTGACGGGTCAGGCCTCAGTGCTGATGTCTGGGCTACCCTGGACGTCAGCTGCTTTCCTTCGCTGCCCTTCGGTGTTAAAAAAAAAAAAGTCAGTTGCCGGTCGTCTAAGTAGTCGTCGATGATTCTCGTGATATACGGAGGTATTTGGAAATGGTGTTCCAGTACCTGCCGGCTGACCCGCCACCTCACCGCATTGAAGGATTTCCGTACGTTGAGCGTGATCAGCACAGAAATTCACCATGTCCTGCCGTTGCCATCCCACGTTCTCTCCGTTGCCTCGATTACCTCGTTGATTGTTTCGATCTCCTTTCAAGGAATCTATGCTGGTTACTGGCCGGCCTCCCCTGGCCTCTACTGCTATGCGCAGCCGTGCACGGATCGTCTTCTCGAACACCTTTCCGCGGTATCGAGCATGCAAGGCGGCCGGAACGACTCTGGGATAATGGGTGGTGCCCTCCCTTTGTCAAATAATACCACTCGCTGCAGATTCCACTTCCACTTTATACTTTTGCACGAAGGCAGAGATTGATCATGTTCAGCAGGAGGTACGGAAACTATCTGGTTAGAAGCTTAATCGCCACTGCTAGAATTCCGTCAGGTCCGAGCGCTTTGCGGTTGCCAATGGACGTGTCAATGTCATGTAACTGTGTGACACTAAAAACTGGCATTAGCATTGGATCCACTAGCGCGTACCCGATGCACTGTCTATCCGGATGTTCCGGAAAAGGCCGATTCACTATCTGCTCCATCGTTTCAGGCTCCTTGTACCCTTCTGGTGCCTTTCTGCCCAGCTTTCGAGTGACAATTTGGTACCCACAGTACCAGATATTCTCGTCGACTTACGCGAACGTTCCAGATTGTGCTGTCTTTTATCGCCATGACGAGCTGGCTTTTGTCGCCTTGGGGTTCTGAGCCTGCGCTTTAAGCAGTTCTTCTCGAGTTCGGCTATGTCCTCCATCCACCAGTACGCAGGATCTCTGTGCTTTCTTCGCGATCACTTTGGCATCGATTTGTCGCATCCCTTCGTCATGAGACGCAACGGGTACTTGAGTGTCTCCTCAGTGGCCAGTTGCTCCCTGTTGGCCAGAGCTGCGTTGTTCTTGTCCAGAACCAGTCCTCTTTCAGCCAATTTCTGACTAATGACTTCTTATCTCGTTTTGCGACTTTCCAGCTAGTCGCCTCACGTCGCATGACTCGATCGCTGTCTGACGTGACGCCGCTTCCACCACGGATCTCAATGTACTGGTGTTCATTTTCTCGAGCATCTGCCACTCCGTTATCCTTGCCACAATACCCGGTGTAGCTGGGGTGATATCGATGGTGCCCCTGATTCCGCTCTGCCGGAACGCCATCGAAGTGCCAGTGCTGAAGATTGTCATGTTCAGTCTAGTCGCTATTTCAGTGACCTCTGCCCCTCGCGTGGCTGTGTATGTCATACCTCATCTGCGGGACTTCGCGTTGAAGTTCCCTGCCATCACGACCTCTCATTTGCTGCGCCCAAAGCATCGATACCTTCCTTGGCGGGAATGTAACAGCTCAGATATGTTACCTGCCTGCTCACAGTCCATACGTACCCATGTCCTTCCCCGGAGTTGTCGACTGAGGTTTTAGCGTTCTTTACACAGATTTAGAATCCTGTTCACTGATAATCAGTAGATCAGCTTTTCTCTGAAACGCGTACTGGCTGACTTCGGTGCTCATTTGATTAGGAGTCATCTTTTTGCGTATGTCCTTGCGACCATCCGCATATTTTTTCTCTTCAGTAGGTCTGCTGAAGATTGCGTCAAGGCACACTTTTGCAGGTTTTTCTGGCTGATGGGCCTGTCGCGTGTTTTTTTGGACGTTTCTAGACCTGTGTCCATATACTCTCAGTTTTCTTTGGTTTTATTTTGAGTCTCGCTGACGAATTCCCGTTTCCTATGGACTGGGGATGAGGTTTCCATCCCTCTTTCTCTTATTGTTAGGAGCCCCTTGACTACCCTGACTATCAGTTCTATCATAATGGAGCTGTTGTATAATCTTGACTATCTCTGCCCTCCCTGTTTCTGTCAGTGCTTGGATTTCTGTTATGTTTTTTTCCAGGCTTTTCTGCTTCACCTTGCAAATTCTACAACGCCTTCGACTCTCTCGAACTTCTCTACAACTTCCCTCTGAATATTCCGCTATTTTGCACAGAGCTCCCTGAGGGATTTTAAGATTCTCGCCAATTTAATGAGGTGGTGCTCTTCCTGCATGGAGAAAAAGGCATAGTTAGATCAACCAAGGCGCGTGGTCATGTATGCGCTGTTGTGCCCAGAATTTGTGCTAAATTCTTTTAATTATTACAATTACACAACGGTCACTCGACTTATGCTGGTGTGTCAAGACAGCACGGTCGACTGACCTGGTTTGATTGCGGCCAGTCGAAGGCAAATGAAAAAGAGCAAAATCAGCAATTTTTGGCTATATCTGTTAGGAACTGCAATACCCAAAATTCAGTCTTCAATCGAACATCAAAGTGACCAGTCGGTCTTGGGTCAGACTCGCCCATAAGTAACGGAATCGAGACGAGCTCGATATTGTAATAGACTATATTGTTATTTGTTTCAATAAATCTTCTTAACTTTACGTAATTTACTTGAGTCTAACTCTTTATTGGCAAACGATCCCAATAAATAAAATATATGTTAAATTGACCCCCCGCGGGCATAACAGCGCCAACTAAGTTATTGGTTGAGCAACCAAGTTATTGGGTAGACCAACCAAGTTATTGGTTAGACCAACCAAATTATTGGTTAGACCAACGAAGTTATTGGTTAGACCAACGAAGTTATTGGTTAGACCAATCAAGTTATTGGTTAGACCAACCAAGTTATTGTTTGACTAACCAAGTTATTGGTTACACCAACCAAATTATCTTGGTTAGTCAATCAATAACTTGGTTGGTTAACAAATAACTTGATTGCTCTAACCAATAACTTCGTTGGCGCATATATAACTAAGCGCTTAGTTGTTCTAACGAAGTCTTTATTTGTGTGTGCTTCACGTGTCCAGTGCACTGTTGGGCGAGTGATACTCGAACAGCGTTGCGTCCATTCAATCCATTAGCTTTGTCGCCTCTGGTTTGTAAGACAGTGTCTTCTGGCACTTTCGAGCAGTGGTGGTGAGCTGCCTCAGTTTACGTGGTGGACTTTGCATAGTTTTTTTCTGTCCTTGTATTTTCTTTTTGTGTTGGTGGACGAAGATGATCCGCCCGCCTGAGCACCACGTTTACATCGATAGTGGTGTTCTTATCAGAACCCCAATCTGTTCGCAGCAGCCGCGTAGTACCGCGCTCGGGCACTACCCGGCACTATTACAACCGAGGTATTTATGCGCCGGCTGATAAGACAACTAGGTGATGCTCGTAGTGCCTACATTTTTTAGGGCATCACTAGATATTTGTTAGGCCCACCCAGGCTCTTGTACAATCCGATGGCCTAGGATCGCACCCCTCGTTTTTAGGCTATATCCTCCTTGTCCAGGTTCACCACGACGCACGCCTTTCTTCCTTCCGGACGGAAGTTCTCTGCAGAGGGTTCTTCCAATGTTTCGTCTTGTGTGTGTTTGTATGTCAGTGTTTTGTGCGTTCGTCTTTGTATGTCATCCTGTGTAGTATACCTGGGCTGCTTTTTAGTACCATCTGTCGTCCCTCGGTCTTCTGTTTCCTCGATTTCACACGGGTAGTCCTGAGATCTGGGACGTACCTCAGCTTAGGCTTCCTGAACTACACCTTCGGAGTCATTCCTGCGCAGGTGTCTCGCCAAAGTCATGCAGCTCCTAGAGGAAGACATCACGTAATTTAATATGATCTAATTTAATATCTAACTTGACCATACTCAATGTAACCTTGCACGACTTGATATTTTTTTATATTACCATTATGAAAAATGCATTCACGCACGCGGACGGATTTAATTCTACCAGTGGCATGGGACTCCTCCATAAATGGGTTTACCCACTAAAACAATTCTGTTTTTTCCTATCACTCTAAGTGCCCGGAATCCGGGAAACTTACACAACTTGACATTGACTACTTCAATGTTACCTAAGGTAATATAGGTCTGCTCATGATCAAGGCCTGAAGGACCTCGTAGGGGGAACTTAGAATAACCAAGGTCTGGGAGGTAACCCTTTGTTACGTCCGGGCGGCAGACTCTCCTGAGTTGCCCTATTGGAAGTCGTAACGGCGGTCTCTCTTTCGAGTCAAGGCGTTGGCCCTTTACATCGGGGACGGAGACCTCGCCATGCGCTACCTCAATTCGTATGTTTCTTTGGGATAACTGGAGACTTGGAGAGAGAGTCTTGAAGAAGGAAGACCAGCATGCAATGCAAAATAATTCCAATCGCAGAGATATATTCTTTTATACTCACAATTTATTTATTTGTCGAAACGTTGATCAGAAGATACAGACTTTAATTTACTCGAAGAGATTAACCACGCAGGGTTAATGTCGTAGCTAGGAGCTTTGCACGCTCCTTCGAAGTGTTGCAGCAGATCGGTGGTCGGAGAATAACTGGATTTTTAAGTAATTGTACGCTGCTTATATACTATTGTCGCCCTAATGATTTTTAGATAAAGTGGTAGGGATACTCGAGAATTAGGGTCCAGATTTATGGTGCGAGGCGTATGGGAAATAGGTGTCATGCGTGTTTATATAAAATTGATATACATTTCGTCAACCGCGGGCTTGCGTTTGAAGGGTTTGCGGCGCGTATATACTCTACAGTTCAACATGTGGTCTGTACGAGATGCTTACTTGTACTATTTGGTGATGAGGGGCTCGCGTCCGCGTTGACAGCAATCTTTCTTAACGGTAGTGTGATACTTATAGTTACGCGAGACGTAGAAATAAGTGTCATGCGTGTTTATATAAAGTTGATATACATTTCGTTAATAGCGGACTTTTCATTTGAAGGGTTGCGGCGCACGTATACTCTATGTGGTCCGTAGGAGATTCTTACTTGTACTATTTGAAATCTTGCTAGTACCATGCGACATTTGATGAGGGGCTCGCGTCTGCGTTGCCAGCAATCTTTCTTAACGATAGTGTTATAGTTGCGCGAGACGTAACAAACTAATTTTTAGGTAATTGTACGCTGCTTATATACAATTGTCACCCTAATGATTTTTAGATAAAGTGGTAGGGATACCCGAGAATTAGGGTCCAGATTTATGGTGCGAGGCGTATGGGAAAATAGGTGTCATACGTGTTTATATAAAGTTGAGATACATTTCGTTAACCGCGGGCTTTCGTTTGAAGGGTTTGCGGCGCGTTTATACTCTACAGTTCAACATGTGGTCTGTAGGAGATTCTTACTTGTACTATTTGGAATCTTGCTAGTAGCATGCGACATTTGATGAGAGGCTCGCGTCTGCGTTGACAGCAATCTATCTTAACGGTAGTGTGATACTTATAGTTACGCGAGACGTAACACCTTTTGCCGCCCACTTCGTCTTCGCAATTCTCCTGCATGATGGTGGTGGTGGTGATGGTGGCGAGATATTTTTTAAATACAGAAAAATTTTACTTTTCAGCGATAGTATACAACGCCTCGCCAAGGTCGAGCTTGATGCGCACAGTTGTGATATCGTGATTTCGGGTCTGCCTGAAGCGCGCGGGGAAGACTTGCGCCAGTTGGTGGCGGTGCTTTGTGGTTGCCTTAGTATTCAGGTGCAGAGTGTCAGTGTGGTTGATGTTGTGCGCTTGGGTCGCCTGCAGCCAAATGCAGATCCGGACAAACCGCGTATGGTGTTGCTCTCTCTCGCTTCACCCTCGCAGGTCGCGGTTATTATTGCAGGCAAGCGGAATAAACGTAAGCTTACTGCGCGCGAGCTTGGTCCTGCGTTCCCTGATAGGCAGGTGTTCGTGAACGAGAGCAAGCCGCTTCAGCTGCGCCAACTGCACGGGCAGGTTAAAGAAAGGGCAAGGGCGTTGAACTTTGAGAGAGTCTGGATCTCTGGGGGCAAAGTGCTTATGAAGCGGAACGCGGGGGCGGCCCCAATAGTTATCTCGTGCCCTGCTGATCTGGAGAAGTTGACAGTGTAGCTAGGCGTGGTGGAGGGCGCTCAGGCTGCAACGGGCGGGCTGCCTTCAGTGTCAACGGATGAAGCTCTTCGGATGTTTCACCTTAATGCTCAGTCGCTCCTGGCGCATATTGACGTTTTTCGGGACTTCTTATTCCATAATATTTATCATGTGATTGCTGTGTGTGAGACGTGGCTTAAGGATGCCATTCCGGATGATATGGTCTCCCTTCAATCCTACTCTGTATTGCGGAATGATAGGCTCGGTAAAAGGGGTGGAGGAGTCGCTCTTTTTTTCCATGACTCGCTTAGTGCAAAAATAATCTCAGCCTCCCCTCAAGAGTATGCATCGAAGCCGGAATACTTGCTGGTTGAGGTTTGGGGTAGGATGCAGCCAAAAATGCTCGTCGCTGTTGTCTATCGGCCGCCAAATACTGGATGTATGCAGGACATGATGGGTGCTTTAAGTGGTGTGCTGCAGTTGTATCGGCATGCAGTGATATTTGGGGACTTTAATGCTGACTTACTTAGTAGTTCGGCGCCGGCGCAGCGCTTAAAGTCTTTTTTTGCTGAGGAGGGGCTTTATGTTGTGCCCATGCAGCCTACGCATCATACTGTGACATCGCACACGTGGTTGGATGTCTGTGTAGTGTCGGACGAGAGGAATGTGCTGAGTGCTGGTCAATCGGATGCGCCCTTCATCTCGGGGCACGATCTTATCCATTTGTCATATAATGTGAAAGCAGGACGTACTGCGCCGTTGAGTTATACCTACCTCGACTTCGATCACGTGGTTCCGGATTGCGTCGTGGCTTCCTTTTGTTACGTCCCGTAACTTTTGGGTCCTACATCCTTAAAAGAGAACTTGCGTCAAGATGCTGGGGCAGGCAAATAGGGGCGCATATCGGGATGGACGCTCGGGATCCTGGAGGGCCGCTACACCTACGACGTGCGACTGAATGTCTATGAGCATTTAGCGCGGGTCTGGGTGGGCCCTCAAACTACGAGAGTTGGAGCTCGCGTGTCCAATATATCGACCTAGATTATTATTTAAACATTTAAATTAGGATCGACGGACCGTGGGTAATTCAACTCCGGCTTCATACATGAGACAGAGCGTCCGCGAACTATGATATCGAGATGTTTACAGGAATGACCTAATCACTAAAGGGTCCCTGTACCTAAAGCCGCCTAGACGTCTGCGTCGTTCTTTGTGCAGTCGATAAACCTGAGAGCCATAACTTTTGCAATGCGACGTTGGGAGTCACACGTGGGCATCCAATGTTTTAAATAAGATAGGTACGTGAGATCAAAGACAAAGGATGGATTGTCGATCCCGCGAAAAGCCTCGTCCGTCGACTTGTTTTATTTTCGGTGTTAACTCCAGTATATACAGTTCGTTTTGCGACCATATACAATCCTAGGTAGAAAGGGCTATATCGCGGACGAATGCTATCGAATATAATTATAAATATGTCATCGGTCACTAGATGACAAATAATCAACCGGCGACGATTTTATATACCAACGCGACCAGTGAGATCACCTTTTCGGCAGAGCCAAAACTTCTCAGAAGACGACCATACCAACACAGTGCAACTGAGAAGGAGGGCGTATCGGAGCTATGAAGATTGCAGTGGGCCAGAAGAGGATGGAGCGTTGCAGCCTACTACTAACACCACAACAGCGAGGGTACACCACAGCACGGGCGTAAGAAGAGAATGAAGAATAAGGAACCTATGCAAGGCGGAAGCGGGAGGAGGACAGCATCATAGGCCTACGAGCAGCAGAGGAAAGGCGACGGAACTATGGAAACTCTCCTTCTCTGCCGATGGATACCCCGACGTCCCCTTGATGACTACTATGATTTAGGAACAAAAAGATTTAAATAATAATTGTTTAAATTATACATATATATATATATAATATATATCTTCACATGATTATATGTATATTATAGTTATTGGCTAAATTTAAGGCTTACTCCATTAGCTTTAGGATATTGTTAATTAATAATTTAAATTATTTCAAAGATCGAGATTTCTCTAAATTGATAAATTAAATTCTTTAAATGAAGTTGTTAATTTACAAAAGTAAATTAACATGTATAAGTTGTCGAGATCGAAATCATTATCTTTGAAAATATATGTCATTGTTTATCGTTTTCAATAACTATTAATTGTCAATTAACAAATCGTTGCCTTGGAAGTTCAGGAGATTTATGTAAATGAGATTTCCATTATTTATCATCGATCGTTTAATTTATCCATAATCGATAATTGTTAATTATTAATATTGAGACCATAGTGTTAATAAGCTAGCTCTAAGACAAAAAGGCATGGTGGGGACGGCTGAATGAACTCATAGTGTGTGCCCCCTCCCAAGGGGTATCATTTGTATATCTTTGGCTGTCTATATAAGATGGAGCCCTTAAAGCTTCGAGTTAGTCGCGGTCCACAGTTTTTTCGCGCATAAGGTTCAATTCGCCGCTCAGAGTCACACTGGTTACCCGAGCCTGTGTGGAAGTCAAATTTTGATACTCTGTCGTAGCGCGCGTGAGTTAAAGTTCGAGTCCGTCGTTCCCCGGTCTTTATTCATATTTAATTATTTTAAAGTGCAAATTCATTGTTCATTTTTTTATTTCAACTCAGTTTCTTTTTCCTAAATAAATCAAAGTGTTTTAAAACTCTATTAAGTGTTGTGGCATTAATTCATTTGCTGCATTCAACGACCACCCTACAACCGACTCCTGTTGCCGTTCCCGCTGAAGTTTCCTGCCACCGTCGTCGTGGCACCGTTTCCAGCTACCAGCCCACCGTTTTTACATCTACCCATCGGCTTTACAGCAGTACTGGTAAGTCAAGTTCTTTTATTTATTATCAAAGTCGAAGAAACACCCTTAGGCCTTTTCCCGAGCTTTTGCCCGAGAGGGTAGGCTCTAAACAAGGCCCATAACACCCATCCGCCCTTTTAATTCACCTGTAATCTAGCGTAACAGGGAGAGCCTCACTCTCCTTTGCCTAGAGTGAATTTTCGGGAAAAAACGGATCTGTGCCGTAACACTTTGCTGCGTGTGACTGGGCGGCCTGCCAACGAGAGGAGGACATCGATGAGAAGCTTGCGCGTCTCACTAGCTACATCCACAGTGCTGTCGATAAGTGTGTGCCGATAAAAATTGTGAAAATGGCGCGGCCGCCGGCGCCTTGGCTGACGGATAGTATTCGGGACGAAGTGAGGCGGCGAGATGCTCTCTATAGGCAGTATCGGGGTGCGCGAAAGGCTTTATGTGAGATCTATCGGCTTGTGCCTGGTCAATCGGTAAATGTGTCGGCTGCGCATGTTATGACAGAGGAGGAGAGCAATTGCGAGCGGAGGGTTCGAGGATTGTATGACCGGTATAAAGCGGCGCGGCGTGACACGCAGATTTTGGTTAGGGAGGCGAAGATTGACTACTATGGAAGCAGGTTATTGAGTGTCAAGGATTCGAAAGGTGTGTGGACGGAGATCCGTCGTCTTGGTCTCCTGAAATCGAAGCGCGAACTCATGCCGGACGCTTTTGAGCCGGATGAGCTTAACAGGTGGTTTGCGTCAGTGCAGCAGGAGTCGGTGCCGCTCACTGAGCAGAGGCTTAGTGTCCTGTTTGCGATTCCGTCACAGTTTGACGATTCTAGATTTTACTTTGCGCACATTGAGGCTGAGATGTTTCTGGCAGCCCTCCGTAATGTTAAGTCGAATGCTGCTGGCAGTGATGGGTTGTCGTTAAAACATGTTGTTCTGGCTGCTTCGGTTATTTTTAACGTCTTGCTTGACTTTCTAAACCTGTCTCTTGCTGCTTCAATATTGCTATTCGGAAATGCGTTAACCCATTGCTGCCATCAGACTTTAGGCCAATATCGTTATTGTGTGTCCTTTCAAAGATTTTTGAGCGTATAGTGTACGAGCAATTGATTAAGTATCTGCTAGGTCGAAAGCTATTGAACCCGTTCCAATCTGGTTTTCGAGAGGGGCACGGCACGCAAACGGCACTGCTTAAATTCATGAATGATTTACGTTATGCGATGGACAAGAAAATGGTGACAGTTGCGGTGTTTTTCGATTTTAAAAAAGCATTTGATACCGTCTCGCACTCTCTGCTGTTGGAGAAGTTGCATACCCTTGGCGTGTCGTCCTCTGCTCTGCGATGGTTT
>CAXAOA010000057.1:15000-19237 GCA_963970395.1 Ephialtes manifestator | reverse complement strand
AGACCCTGACCGTAAAGTACGCCCAGGTATCTTACTACTTGTTTCAATGGGATTTGTTTCCCGAGTATTTTTATTGTTGGAGGTCTCCTCCTATCCAGGCGCCCCTTTAAAATAATCATTTCGCTTTTCTTTTTCGAAAGGGTGAGCTTGTGTGATGTACACCAAACCTCTACTGCCGAGGTAATTTCTTGGCCTGACTGCTCCAGGCTGATCCGATTATTACCATGTACTAATACTACTAAATCATCCGCATATGCAATGTGTTCAACGTTCATTTCTTTTAGCTTCAGAAGAAGCCCGTCAAATACCAAGTTCCAACAGGAAGGTCCCAAAATGGAACCCTGTGGGCAACCTTTCGTTACTTGTTTTGTAACAATTGATCGCTCCGAGATTATTTGGACTTCTCTGTCCTGAAAGTAACTTTTTATGAGACCAAAAACATTTCTCGGACACTCCCTCTCTCGGAGTGCCATGAGAATGTCGGGCCACCATATATTGTCAAACGCTCCAGATATATCAAACAACAGAGCCATCACGTATTTCTTTTCGCTTTCATGCACACACTTTCTCATCTTGCACAGAGCATCCTCCGTTGAGCGGTTAGGCCTAAAGCCAAATTGCATATCTGAGCAGTATGCTTCCCCATATAAGATTTCACGGAGTCGTGTGTATATTAGTTTCTCCAGTACCTTCCCCAATATTGCCAACAGACATATCGGTCGGAAAGATTTTGGATCTGTTTCATCTAGGTCCTCTCCTTTCCTTAATATGCATATAGAACCTTTTTTCCAAGCCTTGGGGTAGATTCCCCACTTTAGGCATCCGTTGAAAAGAGTTGTTAGTTCATCGAGAATGCTCAGGACGGTTCTCTTAAGCACCTCTACTTCGATTAGGTCAAGCCCAGGAGCTTTGCCATTGTTCAGTGACATGACGGCCTTTCGTACCTCCTGTCTTGTAAACACTGCAGCATCTGCAGTGTTTAGTTCCAGTATACTGTCGCTTCGTGTCATTTGTTGTTCATGGCTATCTAGGGCCTCGTTGTCGTCGGGAATGAGAGCATCAAGTAGTACACGAGCGCTCTCCTCCCAAGTTATAGTTACGTTTCCCTCAGCTTGCGCAATTGCGCTTAAAGCTTTTTGGGTCGAGTATTTGTTCATGGACAGTTTGTAAGTAATTCCCCATGGATTTTTGTTCCCTTCTTGGGTTACAAATTTTTCCCAACTATTCTTTTTTGTAGTTACTATGGAGTTATGATACTCTTTAAGTTTATCTCGGTATTTTCGCTTGTGTTCAGATCTAGCAGGTTCATTTGTGATTCTTTGATAGAGCCTTCTTAATTTATTTACTTCTTTCTTAGTGGTGGTGAGCTCTGGAGTCCACCACGGCACAGGCTTGTTAACTGATTTCTTTCGCGGTATGGTTGCAACGCATGTTCGCGTGATTAAATTGGTGATTCTATCTGTTAGCTGTTCAACATCTTCTGCCGATTGGTCCACATTCAAATTATTCAGAAGACCCGTTCTTCCATCCTCAATGAGAGCCTCATAGGATTCCCAGTTAGCACGATGCAAAGCAAAACGTTTAGAACGAATCTGCTGGGCTAGATCTCTTTGACCGTTCAGTTCTATTTCTATGACTCTATGGTCACTAGTTGTCCACCCTTTATGGACGACCCATTTAGACACTGCTGGAACTAGTTGCTCTGTTGCAAGTGTTACATCGATGTTACTTCTTCCATTTGCAGTTGCAAACGTGTGCGGGTTTTCTGGTTCATTAAGAACAACTAAATTGAACTCAGCAATCATTTCCTCTAGCTCCATTCCCCGTTGGTCCGTGCGATCTGAATGCCAGAGCGAGGATTTTGCATTGGCATCGGCACAGATAAGGATTTTCTCGTTTTTAAGTCTCGTCAGTAACGTTCGAATTTGCTCAATGTATGGATTTATTTCGTGCGAATGTCTGAAATATATACTTACAAAGTATATTCGACCTAATGGACCAGTTACCTCTACACATGTGCAGTTCTCGTTACAAAACTGTGAGAGTTTAAGCAGCGTACAGCTCTTGTTCTGTACAATGATTGCTGTTCCCGGGGTTTCATCATGCTTGTGTCCTGAGATTATCTCGCTTTGACCCCATTCTGTTATCTTACCGTGATAGTGGTAAGGTTCTTGGAGAAGTATTATATCGTATTTCTCTGTGACTGCTTTCTCTCTTAATTCATTGGATACTTTGCTTGCTTTTCCGGCATTAAGCTGAGCAATCTTAAATTTGAGGCTGCCGTGAGCCATAGTCGGTATTGTTTATCAACCTCATTAGTGCCATCGTATATGATGGACACTTTTTACTGTTGACCGAATGGTTACTCAGTTTCTTCGCTCTTTTGCAGTTAGCGCACTTATTCGGTTGTTCCTTCTTTGGACATTCTGCAGCTTTGTGTCCCTCGTCAGCACAATGCGAACAGGTTACTTGCTCGTGTTTACAGACTTTGGCAATGTGGCCAAAGCCCTGACATTTAAAGCATTTGCTTAGTCCTTTATAATCTTGGACCCTGCATGATTGCCAGTCCAAGTAGACACGCCCGACCCTGAGAAGAATTTCCCGGATCTGAGGCGTGACCTCCACCACTGCATCAGCTACGTTATCTCTTCGTTTCCCAGTCTTGAAACGGTGTTTGAACTCTTTTAGGAATGTTTCCTGACTAATGCCCGCTGCTTTAAAATCCGGGTTCTGCAGGTAAACACCTAGCGCAAAATCTCCATCGATGATTGCCATTGGCACATCATATATTAGCATTTTAGGTGCTAATTTATCCACATCATGGATCATAAGCCCACTAGCGAGTATGTTTTGGCTGCTCTTGATCTTGGTCAGATCCTCTTTAGTGGCCACTTCTACAATTATTCCATTGTTCCTTGTGTTTCGTACATTTCGAATGCGCACACATTGCTCTCCAGGATCGAATACTCCCTTAAGAAGAGCCTTAGTCTCCTCACTGCTGACTACCGCCTCTGAGTTTGTGGGACGTATCACCACCGATATTTGTTCTCTGGGCTTGATTATTACTCTACTTCTAGCCGCAGGAGTTGGTGTTTTTCGCGATACAGTGCCCGGGATGGGTGCTGTTGTTTGTTTTGCTGTACGTTGCGCGTACGTGTCTTTAGGAACTTCCACCGATACTGCGTTCCGTTCCTCAAGACGGCCTTTGAGGTGCGCGTTTTCAAGTAGCAACCCGCTCACCATCTCTTTAAGGCATTCCGCCTTACTAATAATAAAGTTGGCCTGCTCCATTGAGAAGCGCTTATTGCCGGCTCCAGTTCCGAGAACAAACTCGCGCAACTGCGCTACATATCCATGTGCCTGCTCCAGTGGAGACAAGGCAGATTTTCCACTGTCCAGCTGGACTGGGTTTAAAGTTGGATTTCCAACTTCGCTTTCTGGATCATATTCTATGAGCTTCTCAATTTCTTGCGTTGGTGTTTCTTTTCTGGGAATTTTGGGCAAGTTGCCAGTAATTGCACTTTTGGGGCCCGGTTTACGTTTCCCCAATTTGGGGGTTGACGCTCCGCTTTGGCTCCCAACCTCAGACGTTTCATTGACGTCAATCAAAGCCCGAAATCGGTTATCCTCAATTGAGGGAGTAATCGACCCACCTCGAGATCCCGCTCTAGACCTCGACCGGCTTCGACTTTCCGATCTCGACGTAGTCGAGCCCGCCTCAGATCCACTCTTTTTCTTTTTGGAACTTTTTTTGCCTTGTTTCTTCCCTTTTTGGGCCGTGGGCAGCCCAGTGTCCTTAAGCACCTTTTTACCTTTCAATGAATCGGACATTTCATAAAGGTGGGGCTTTTTACCGAGGATCCCCACCCCGTTCTCCACTTCGTCTCCAAAAAAAAAAAAAAAAAAAAAAAAAAAAAAAAAAAAAAAAAAAAAAAAAAAAAAAAAAAAAAAAAAAAAAAAGACTCATGAACGCGAACGTCCCCCACGGTAACCACCGGGCCGGACACCCCCGGAGTCTCCCACAGCTTACTGCGGCGTGGCCTCGGCGGAGACAACACTCGGCCCCCCCACAGGCCCACACCCTGGTGCCACCAGGACCTGCGGGGGCAACACGAGCTTTTTACAGGCGTTGCTACGAGGCGGCCCACCCAGGTGGCGAATCCCGAGTCGGGCCCCGGTACTACCACGCGGCCCCCGGGCGTGCGATACCCCCAACCGAAGGGCCTCCCAGGTTTTC
>CAXAOA010000057.1:0-7500 GCA_963970395.1 Ephialtes manifestator | reverse complement strand
AAAGGGGAGTATGGTCCAACTCGGGGTCCAAATAAATTTCGTATTTTTGGACTTAGAAAAATTTTCGAGTAAAATATTAAAATTCAATAAATCGTTGTTTATTAATGAAAAAAAATGTAATAACAATAATTAACTATTTTATTCATTTTTTCTACCTCTCGACGACCAATGACTTTTTCGAAACTTTAAAATTTTTTTCACAATTTCTACCTCTCAACGACCAATGACTTTTTCGAAACTTTGAAATATTTTTCATATTTTCTACCTCTCAACGACCAATGACTTTTTCGAAACTTTGAAATATTTTTCATATTTTCTACCTCTCGACGACCAATGACTTTTTCGAAACTTTGAAATATTTTTCATATTTTCTACCTCTCGACGACCAATGACTTTTTCAAAACTTTGAAATATTTTTCACAACTTCTACCTCTCGACGACCAATGACTTTTTCGAAACTTTGAAATATTTTTCATATTTTGTACCTCTCAACGACCAATGACTTTTTCGGAACTTTGAAATATTTTTCATCTTTTCTACCTCTCGACGACCAATGACTTTTTCGAAACTTTAAAATATTTTTCATCTTTTCTACCTCTCAACGACCAATGACTTTTTCGAAACTTTGAAATATTTTTTACATTTTCTACCTCTCAACGACCAATGACTTTTTCGAAACTTTGAAATATTTTTTACATTTTCTACCTCTCGACGACCAATGACTTTTTCAAAACTTTGAAATATTTTTCATATTTTCTACCTCTCGACGACCAATGACTTTTTCGAAACTTTGAAATATTTTTCACATCTTCTACCTCTCAACGACCAATGACTTTTTCAAAACTTTGAAATATTTTTCATATTTTCTACCTCTCAACGACCAATGACTTTTTCGAAACTTTGAAATATTTTTCACATCTTCTACCTCTAAACGACCAATGACTTTTTCGAAACTGAAATATTTTTTACATTTTCTACCTCTCGACGACCAATGACTTTTTCAAAACTTTGAAATATTTTTCACATCTTCTACCTCTCAACGACCAATGACTTTTTCAAAACTTTGAAATATTTTTCATATTTTCTACCTCTCAACGACCAATGACTTTTTCGAAACTTTGAAATATTCTTCACAATTTCTATCTCTCAACGACCAATGACTTTTTCGAAACTTTGAAATATTTTTCATCTTTTCTACCTCTCAACGACCAATGACTTTTTCGAAACTTTGAAATATTTTTTACATTTTCTACCTCTCGACGACCAATGACTTTTTCGAAACTTTGAAATATTTTTCACATCTTCTACCTTTCAACGACCAATGACTTTTTCGAAACTTTGAAATATTTTTCACATCTTCTACCTCTCAACGACCAATGACTTTTTCAAAACTTTGAAATATTCTTCACAATTTCTATCTCTCAACGACCAATGACTTTTTCGAAACTTTGAAATATTTTTCATCTTTTCTACCTCTCGACGACCAATGACTTTTTCGAAACTTTGAAATATTTTTCATCTTTTCTACCTCTCAACGACCAATGACTTTTTCGAAACTTTGAAATATTTTTTACATTTTCTACCTCTCGACGACCAATGACTTTTTCGAAACTTTGAAATATTTTTCACATCTTCTACCTTTCAACGACCAATGACTTTTTCGAAACTTTGAAATATTTTTCACATCTTCTACCTCTCAACGACCAATGACTTTTTCAAAACTTTGAAATATTCTTCACAATTTCTATCTCTCAACGACCAATGACTTTTTCGAAACTTTGAAATATTTTTCATCTTTTCTACCTCTCGACGACCAATGACTTTTTCGAAACTTTAAAATATTTTTCATCTTTTCTACCTCTCAACGACCAATGACTTTTTCGAAACTTTGAAATATTTTTTACATTTTCTACCTCTCGACGACCAATGACTTTTTCGAAACTTTGAAATATTTTTCACATCTTCTACCTTTCAACGACCAATGACTTTTTCGAAACTTTGAAATATTCTTCACAATTTCTATCTCTCAACGACCAATGACTTTTTCGAAACTTTGAAATATTTTTCATCTTTTCTACCTCTCGACGACCAATGACTTTTTCGAAACTTTGAAATATTTTTCATCTTTTCTACCTCTCAACGACCAATGACTTTTTCGAAACTTTGAAATATTTTTTACATTTTCTACCTCTCGACGAACAATGACTTTTTCGAAACTTTGAAATATTTTTCATATTTTCAACCTCTCAACGACCAATGACTTTTTCGAAACTTTGAAATATTTTTTACATTTTCTACCTCTCGACGACCAATGACTTTTTCAAAACTTTGAAATATTTTTCATATTTTCTACCTCTCGACGACCAATGACTTTTTCGAAACTTTGAAATATTTTTCACATCTTCTACCTCTCAACGACCAATGACTTTTTCAAAACTTTGAAATATTTTTCATATTTTCTACCTCTCAACGACCAATGACTTTTTCGAAACTTTGAAATATTTTTCACATCTTCTACCTCTAAACGACCAATGACTTTTTCGAAACTTTGAAATATTTTTTACATTTTCTACCTCTCGACGACCAATGACTTTTTCGAAACTTTGAAATATTTTTCATATTTTCAACCTCTCAACGACCAATGACTTTTTCAAAACTTTGAAATATTTTTCATATTTTCTACCTCTCAACGACCAATGACTTTTTCAAAACTTTGAAATATTCTTCACAATTTCTATCTCTCAACGACCAATGACTTTTTCGAAACTTTGAAATATTTTTCATCTTTTCTACCTCTCGATGACCAATGACTTTTTCGAAACTTTGAAATATTTTTCATCTTTTCTACCTCTCAACGACCAATGACTTTTTCGAAACTTTGAAATATTTTTTACATTTTCTACCTCTCAACGACCAATGACTTTTTCGAAACTTTGAAATATTTTTTACATTTTCTACCTCTCGACGACCAATGACTTTTTCAAAACTTTGAAATATTTTTCATATTTTCTACCTCTCGACGACCAATGACTTTTTCGAAACTTTGAAATATTTTTCACATCTTCTACCTCTCAACGACCAATGACTTTTTCAAAACTTTGAAATATTTTTCATATTTTCTACCTCTCAACGACCAATGACTTTTTCGAAACTTTGAAATATTTTTCACATCTTCTACCTCTAAACGACCAATGACTTTTTCGAAACTGAAATATTTTTTACATTTTCTACCTCTCGACGACCAATGACTTTTTCAAAACTTTGAAATATTTTTCACATCTTCTACCTCTCAACGACCAATGACTTTTTCAAAACTTTGAAATATTTTTCATATTTTCTACCTCTCAACGACCAATGACTTTTTCGAAACTTTGAAATATTCTTCACAATTTCTATCTCTCAACGACCAATGACTTTTTCGAAACTTTGAAATATTTTTCATCTTTTCTACCTCTCGACGACCAATGACTTTTTCGAAACTTTGAAATATTTTTCATCTTTTCTACCTCTCAACGACCAATGACTTTTTCGAAACTTTGAAATATTTTTTACATTTTCTACCTCTCGACGACCAATGACTTTTTCGAAACTTTGAAATATTTTTCACATCTTCTACCTTTCAACGACCAATGACTTTTTCGAAACTTTGAAATATTTTTCACATCTTCTACCTCTCAACGACCAATGACTTTTTCAAAACTTTGAAATATTCTTCACAATTTCTATCTCTCAACGACCAATGACTTTTTCGAAACTTTGAAATATTTTTCATCTTTTCTACCTCTCGACGACCAATGACTTTTTCGAAACTTTAAAATATTTTTCATCTTTTCTACCTCTCAACGACCAATGACTTTTTCGAAACTTTGAAATATTTTTTACATTTTCTACCTCTCGACGACCAATGACTTTTTCGAAACTTTGAAATATTTTTCACATCTTCTACCTTTCAACGACCAATGACTTTTTCGAAACTTTGAAATATTTTTCACATCTTCTACCTCTCAACGACCAATGACTTTTTCAAAACTTTGAAATATTTTTCATATTTTCTACCTCTCAACGACCAATGACTTTTTCGAAACTTTGAAATATTTTTCATCTTTTCTACCTCTCAACGACCAATGACTTTTTCGAAACTTTGAAATATTTTTTACATCTTCTACCTCTCGACGACCAATGACTTTTTCAAAACTTTGAAATATTTTTCACATCTTCTACCTCTCAACGACCAATGACTTTTTCAAAACTTTGAAATATTTTTCATATTTTCTACCTCTCAACGACCAATGACTTTCAAAACTTTGAAATATTCTTCACAATTTCTATCTCTCAACGACCAATGACTTTTTCGAAACTTTGAAATATTTTTTACATTTTCTACCTCTCAACGACCAATGACTTTTTCGAAACTTTGAAATATTTTTCACATCTTCTACCTCTAAACGACCAATGACTTTTTCGAAACTTTGAAATATTTTTTACATTTTCTACCTCTCGACGACCAATGACTTTTTCGAAACTTTGAAATATTTTTCATATTTTCAACCTCTCAACGACCAATGACTTTTTCAAAACTTTGAAATATTTTTCATATTTTCTACCTCTCAACGACCAATGACTTTTTCAAAACTTTGAAATATTCTTCACAATTTCTATCTCTCAACGACCAATGACTTTTTCGAAACTTTGAAATATTTTTCATCTTTTCTACCTCTCGATGACCAATGACTTTTTCGAAACTTTGAAATATTTTTCATCTTTTCTACCTCTCAACGACCAATGACTTTTTCGAAACTTTGAAATATTTTTTACATTTTCTACCTCTCAACGACCAATGACTTTTTCGAAACTTTGAAATATTTTTTACATTTTCTACCTCTCGACGACCAATGACTTTTTCAAAACTTTGAAATATTTTTCACATCTTCTACCTCTCAACGACCAATGACTTTTTCAAAACTTTGAAATATTTTTCATATTTTCTACCTCTCAACGACCAATGACTTTTTCGAAACTTTGAAATATTCTTCACAATTTCTATCTCTCAACGACCAATGACTTTTTCGAAACTTTGAAATATTTTTCATCTTTTCTACCTCTCGACGACCAATGACTTTTTCGAAACTTTGAAATATTTTTCATCTTTTCTACCTCTCAACGACCAATGACTTTTTCGAAACTTTGAAATATTTTTTACATTTTCTACCTCTCGACGACCAATGACTTTTTCGAAACTTTGAAATATTTTTCACATCTTCTACCTTTCAACGACCAATGACTTTTTCGAAACTTTGAAATATTTTTCACATCTTCTACCTCTCAACGACCAATGACTTTTTCAAAACTTTGAAATATTCTTCACAATTTCTATCTCTCAACGACCAATGACTTTTTCGAAACTTTAAAATATTTTTCATCTTTTCTACCTCTCAACGACCAATGACTTTTTCGAAACTTTGAAATATTTTTTACATTTTCTACCTCTCGACGACCAATGACTTTTTCGAAACTTTGAAATATTTTTCACATCTTCTACCTTTCAACGACCAATGACTTTTTCGAAACTTTGAAATATTCTTCACAATTTCTATCTCTCAACGACCAATGACTTTTTCGAAACTTTGAAATATTTTTCATCTTTTCTACCTCTCGACGACCAATGACTTTTTCGAAACTTTGAAATATTTTTCATCTTTTCTACCTCTCAACGACCAATGACCTTTTCGAAACTTTGAAATATTTTTTACATTTTCTACCTCTCGACGAACAATGACTTTTTCGAAACTTTGAAATATTTTTCATATTTTCAACCTCTCAACGACCAATGACTTTTTCGAAACTTTGAAATATTTTTTACATTTTCTACCTCTCGACGACCAATGACTTTTTCAAAACTTTGAAATATTTTTCATATTTTCTACCTCTCGACGACCAATGACTTTTTCGAAACTTTGAAATATTTTTCACATCTTCTACCTCTCAACGACCAATGACTTTTTCAAAACTTTGAAATATTTTTCATATTTTCTACCTCTCAACGACCAATGACTTTTTCGAAACTTTGAAATATTTTTCACATCTTCTACCTCTAAACGACCAATGACTTTTTCGAAACTTTGAAATATTTTTTACATTTTCTACCTCTCGACGACCAATGACTTTTTCGAAACTTTGAAATATTTTTCATATTTTCAACCTCTCAACGACCAATGACTTTTTCAAAACTTTGAAATATTTTTCATATTTTCTACCTCTCAACGACCAATGACTTTTTCAAAACTTTGAAATATTCTTCACAATTTCTATCTCTCAACGACCAATGACTTTTTCGAAACTTTGAAATATTTTTCATCTTTTCTACCTCTCGACGACCAATGACTTTTTCGAAACTTTGAAATATTTTTCATCTTTTCTACCTCTCAACGACCAATGACTTTTTCGAAACTTTGAAATATTTTTTACATTTTCTACCTCTCAACGACCAATGACTTTTTCGAAACTTTGAAATATTTTTTACATTTTCTACCTCTCGACGACCAATGACTTTTTCAAAACTTTGAAATATTTTTCATATTTTCTACCTCTCGACGACCAATGACTTTTTCGAAACTTTGAAATATTTTTCACATCTTCTACCTCTCAACGACCAATGACTTTTTCAAAACTTTGAAATATTTTTCATATTTTCTACCTCTCAACGACCAATGACTTTTTCGAAACTTTGAAATATTTTTCACATCTTCTACCTCTAAACGACCAATGACTTTTTCGAAACTGAAATATTTTTTACATTTTCTACCTCTCGACGACCAATGACTTTTTCAAAACTTTGAAATATTTTTCACATCTTCTACCTCTCAACGACCAATGACTTTTTCAAAACTTTGAAATATTTTTCATATTTTCTACCTCTCAACGACCAATGACTTTTTCGAAACTTTGAAATATTCTTCACAATTTCTATCTCTCAACGACCAATGACTTTTTCGAAACTTTGAAATATTTTTCATCTTTTCTACCTCTCGACGACCAATGACTTTTTCGAAACTTTGAAATATTTTTCATCTTTTCTACCTCTCAACGACCAATGACTTTTTCGAAACTTTGAAATATTTTTTACATTTTCTACCTCTCGACGACCAATGACTTTTTCGAAACTTTGAAATATTTTTCATATCTTCTACCTTTCAACGACCAATGAGTTTTTCGAAACTTTGAAATATTTTTCACATCTTCTACCTCTCAACGACCAATGACTTTTTCAAAACTTTGAAATATTCTTCACAATTTCTATCTCTCAACGACCAATGACTTTTTCGAAACTTTGAAATATTTTTCATCTTTTCTACCTCTCGACGACCAATGACTTTTTCGAAACTTTAAAATATTTTTCATCTTTTCTACCTCTCAACGACCAATGACTTTTTCGAAACTTTGAAATATTTTTTACATTTTCTACCTCTCGACGACCAATGACTTTTTCGAAACTTTGAAATA
>CAXAOA010000056.1:0-37031 GCA_963970395.1 Ephialtes manifestator | reverse complement strand
GGGTGGTATCGAGTTGGCGATGGAATTGTAAAAAATACATTTGAAATATTTAACCGAGGTTTTGCGAGCGTATATATATATATATATACGCTCGCAAAACCTCGGTTAAATACTTCGAATGTATTTATATATATATATATATATATATATATATATATATATATATATATATATATATATATATTGTGACGTATTTTTCGTGAGCATAATCGGTAACAAATAAAATCAAATTTTATTCGGTAACTACATCACGATACTGTCACCTTCGGCCGTCCACTCTCGTTCGCGCATCCGCAAACCCGGTGGGCGCCAGTTAATTTTTGTTTCACCGGTATTAACTAACCGGTATGCCCGAGGAATCGAGTGGATCAGGCTCGACTCCAACCAGATCGAAAGTTCGGAGCAAAAACTCACGATCGAGACCAAAATCAAAGAAGACGGTAGCTTAGTTAATTTTTGGGGTCGCGTAAAATTAACAAACGCAACTGGATGCGCTTGCGAGAACGAACGGTTGCGGAAATGCACGGCCGCTCAGACTGCTAGGTTGTGGTAGAGAGGGTCGAGGTATGACCCAGTAAATAGCTTTCTTGGAACGAGATCTTTAATTGAAAATATTCGATTAAATTAATTAAAATGCGAGAACAACTCACCCAAAATTATTGCTGCTAATTCCGGGGAACGATAACAAAATCCCAGAGGAATTACGAGAACACAGTGCACTCACGGCACTGAATAAAGTACGGGAACTTTAGTTTTATTCAATCGAATAAAACTCACGAAAACGAGAGCGTATAGCGTACGATGTACGCTGGCCACAGAGCGCGAGAACTACGCGAAAGACGCGCGCGCGAACGACAGAAAGACTGTCAACACGGGAGCGCTTAGTTAGACTCGAGGCACCTCGGCGGTGTCCCGAGCCAGACTGATTGTCTCCAGCAATCATCGAAATCTCGTCATAATAATTACGAATCCCTCCCAAAATCCCTTACTCGAGAACTACTGCCCTCTCCCTCGAATCACCTCGTAACTATATCGGGAACGCAAATCATGCCGGTAACATTTTCGAAATCTATACGATCGCCTCCCTTAATGCTTCGCGCGAGAACGGGCCTAATCAGCACACTTATGCACTACACTGCAACAGGATGCTCCATCCTTTGCAAAAAAAAAACCAACAAAACTCCACCCGTTCTCTAGTGCAATACATTATCTCGATAGGGCGCCGGATTTACACCGGTCTACAACTAATCGCAAGACTCGTTCGGGGACTCTTGTCTGCCGGGCTGCTCGTTTCTTTGAGCTCTCATCCTCGCGACAGATTTGAGTGCACCGAACTACCAACTTTACAACAACAATAACAAAACATAAGAATTAGAATTCTTAGCTAACCGAGAACGTAAATTCGAGGGAAAGCAGCTCGAAAACACTGAAAAATAGCAAGTAACGATAACACGAGCCCTTGTGATCGTGATTTCCAAAAAATCACGTCACAGCTCCCCACCCCTTAAGGGTGGTTACGGCTTAGGGATTGGGACCGGTAGCTTTACAAAACCAAACGTGACCACAGTTCTGAACTGCATTGTGGGTTTCGGTTTCCGTTGAAATTCCACGGATTAGGGAACAAGTATCGTAATCAACATTACTGTTTTTCGTGAACGAGATATTTCCTACCCAGTGTTACCATACGAGAGCGAAATCAGATTTGTAGGTAGGTCGTGAGCTGCCCTGAGTTTTCAACTCAAAACACGAGAAATAAATAATGTATTCCTAGAGGAATAAACAAAAGTAATAACAAGAAAAAAATTTCGGTAGCTTGTTTGGCATTACCCACTGGTTACGGTCGGTAGCTAATAATGGTCGTGGGTAATTCGGGATCAACGCGAGCGTACTTTAGCGAAACGAGAAGATAATTCAATTCATTTCTTGTGATACTTATTGATAGGGACGGACAATAAACAGAATGTGTAACGGGAGCGGAACGATACCAACGTAGACGTGAGGGTCCTTCCGAGGGTCGTCCATGTCGGGAGCGATTCTTCCGAGGTCCGCCATCCCGGCAGATGTTCCTGGGGTACGGGAGCTGAGGTTTTGTCCGTCCTTGCTCGGGAGCCGGTTCGGTTGGCCCGTGCGTCGAGAGCCGGGGCCTAGGGCCCATCCTGTCGGGAATTAGGACCTGGGGTCCCAAGTTGCGAAAGCTGGGTCTTGCGACCCATTTTCGGTAACTGAGGCTCGAAACCTCTGTACGGGAGCTAGGTCTTACGACCTCATTACGGTACGGTAGCGATAAGCTCGAAGCCTCTCTTACGAGAGCTTCCCCTTTGATGATCCTATTTTGGGTGGACCTCAGGGTTTTCAACGGGAGCCGTAATGGTCGGAGTTTAAATAACGAAACTCGTCGGACATTACGCACATCGAGAACACTGAAGTTATCGTAGAAAGAAAACTTTCAGCTTGCCTATCGTGAGCGTCAGTAGCGCACCTCGATAGCAATATTCGGTAGCAATATTCGGTAGCTAATATCTCACTCGCTGGTTGCGTACGGTAGCTTGAACGAATTCTTAAAGATTCGCGAGTGAGTCGAGAACACGCGAGAGGCTTGCCATCTCGGCACGAGAAAAGACAGCCATCTCGGTACGAGAAGGGTTGTGCGACTGAAATCGTCAAGCACAACACGAGACAATACAATAACTATAGTAAAAAAACAAAAAAAACAAAAAAGGACGAAACATGAACGAAACAAACGGAAAAAAAATGGACAATACAAGAACAAAACAAACAAAAAAAATGGACAACACAAGAACGACGCAAACAAAAATCTTAAATTAATCTATCGAATTAATCAGTGCTCCAGCTGATAATTCGTCGAGAACTCTGCAAGTTATTTGCGTCGAAAACCCGCGAACGAGTCACACGAGAGACAATTCCGCTTATACAGCAGGAAAACTCGAGATCGTAAAGTTAACTTCGAATCGGGATCTTGGATTAATTACAACCCAATTTTTCTTTAAATCGAAATCAATTCGAAACTCGAACGTTAATTCCAGTTCGAAATCGAGAATTAATTCGGAACTCGGGAATTAATGCGTGATCAAAATCCAACAAAAATGGAAAAATTCGAGAACAAGTATTTACGTTAGCTTATGGAGAATAAATCTCCAAAATCGAGAGCATATCGGGTCGGTACAGAGTTGGTACCCTCGGCGAGCAGGGAATCCGGCGTATCCCTGCAAGATCGCCAGGCCCAAAATCCTCCGGACCGCAACACGCGAGAACTAATGATAAACGAGAGCACCAAAAAAAATAAGCAAATAGAGAAGAAATTTAAAAAATAATCTTTTTCGGTATATCGAGAACTGAGACGATTCGGAATCGTAAACTAATCGAGAACGGCAAAAATTTAATTAAAAAAAAATTTTAATTACCAAATCAATCGAGAACAAAGTCAGAAACAATTTTCTTATCGAGAACGAAAGATAGTTCGAGACCAGTTATTTTAAACTAAATCGAGAACTAAATTCCAATCGGGAACAAGAAGAGATTCCAAAGTCAAAGATTCCATTGAAATTGAAAATCAATTCCGAAATCAAAATTAAAAGAATGAAAATTTAAATGCTGAATTAAATCTGCGAAATAAATATAAAATTCTGGTAATTTATCTCGAGAACAAATTATTATTTACGGGAACATGTGAAAAGTATTTCACAGTCGAGATCGCAACGAAATCGTATCCGGACTGCTTCGACCGTTCACGGCGAAGGTCCAAGACGAAGTCTCTCCGAAATCGTTGATTTCGGATAGCGAGAGCGAGAGACCACAGGAGCTTTCCGTGAACCGTACAAAAAAAAATTGTTTGTCGAAAATCGGGATCACTCATCGTAACTGCCGAAGCCGAAACAATAGAGGGATTAACGGTATCATCGCTCGGCCGTGACCGCTTCATGAGCGTCGCGGGGAGGGAAGTCGGGAGCCAGAACTTTCCGAAAATTAAAATATTCGAAAATTCATAAGTTAATCGAGAACGAGAATTTTCGAAAAATAAAGCCTTCGAAAATTCACCAGCTTATTTCGAGAACAGAATATTTTCGAGTAATAAAATATTCGAAAATTTTAATCCGAGATCGTAGAATTTTCGAAAAATAAAATATTCGAAAATGCACAAAATTAGTGCGAGAACGAAAAAATTTCGAAAAATAAAATATTCGGAAATTTTATCCGGGATTGCGGAATTTTCACTTGTAATACCACAAGAGCTTTGAAATTATCGGATATTTCCTGACAGGTTCGTTGCAAACAAATGAACGAGTCAAGTTTTCCAGGTTAAAAAATCACGAGCGCGAGCGCGAGTGATTTTTCTGGAAAACTTGACGAGTTTATTTGTTTGCAGGGAACCTGGAGGGAAATATCAGATTAATTTCGAAGCTCGAGTGGTATTCGGGGGATTATTTTTTCTATTCAAATTGCGTCAAATGGAATTGCACCATGAGACAAAAATTATCATTCCGACAAGGAAATTTCATAATCAGAACAAAAACCTTTTAATTCATGTCTAAAGGATTGCAGTTAAATGCACAATTGTTATAGACATTTGTATATTGATTCCAGACTGAGGTTTTCGATTTAATCGTATTAACAGGGACATTTCCCTTTACTTTTTCATCAATAGTTTGCAAGGATTCAACTCCAAACCTACTCATATCAAATAAAAATCCTTTGACTGCCACAATAAAATTCAATCTGTCAGTTTGACAGATGGTTGACGCGGCTAAATGTTTTTTTGTTTTATATATATAACCAACACGCAAAATTATCAAAAAATTATCAGTATAATACCGTGTAGCTTGCCCCACGTGACGTAGAATGGTGCAATTCCATTGGTCGAAATTTGGATGGGAAAAATAATCAAAAAAATAAAATATTCAAAAATCCACGAAATTAGTTCGAGAACCAGAAATTTTCGAAAAATAAAATATTCGAAAATCTTTATTCGAGAACAAGAAATTTTCGAAAAATAAAATATTCGAAAATTCTATACGAGGTCGTGGAATTCTCGAAAAATAAAATATTCGAAAATCCCCAAAATTAGTTCGAGAACAAGAAATTTTCGGAAAATAAAATATTCGAAAATTTTAATCGGGATCGTGGAATTTCCGAAAAATAAGATATTCGGAAATTTTAATCGGGATCGTGGAATTTCCGAAAAATAAAATATTCGAAAAGTCACAAAATTCATTCGGGAACAGAACATTTCCGAAAAATAAAATATTCGAAAATTCGCAAAATTATTTCGAGAACATTTTCGAAAAATAAAATATTCGAAAATTTTAATCGGGATCGTGGAATTTCCGAAAAATAAAATATTCGAAAATTCGCAAAAGTATTTCGTGAACAGTAAATTTTCGAAAAATAAAATATTCGAAAATTTACAAAATTCTTTCGAGAACAGAAAATTTTCGAAAAATAAAATATTCGAAAATTTACAAAATTCTTTCGAGAACAAAAATTTTCGAAAAATAAAATATTCGTAAATTTTAATCGGGATCGTGGAATTTCCAAAAAATAAGATATTCGGAAATTCGCAAAATTATTTCGAGAGCAGAAAATTTCCGAATAATACAATATTCGAAAATTTTAGTCGAGATCAGAAAATTTTCGAAAAATAAAGTATTCGAAAATTTTTATCGAAAACAGAAAATTTTCGAAAAATAAAGTATTCGAAAATTTTAATCGGGATCGTGGAATTTCCGAAGAATAAAATATTCGGAGATTCACAAGTAGATCGAGAACGAGAATTGCCGAAAAATACAATATTCGGAAATACACAAAATTCTATTCGAGAGCTAGGAATTTTCGAAAAATTAAATATTCGAAAATTCACAAAAATTAATTCGATAGCGAAGAATTTTCGAAAAATAAAGTTCGAAAATTCACAAAAATAATTCGAGAGCTAGAAATATCGAAAAATAAAATTTTCGAAATTTCACAACATTCATTGCGAGAGCTAGAAATTTTCGAAAAATAAAATTTTCGAAATTTCCCAAAATTCATTTTGTCGATAACTCCTGCTAATGGCAGATCGAGAGCGAATATTCGGTAACCGTCGAGTTAATTAAAATTCAACATAACGGGAACGCGATAAAACAAAAATAATTTTAAAAAAGACACAAAAATGAACAAATAATCGATACAAAGACAAACAGACAAAACACGCAAAAATTAACAAAACGCACGGTAGCAAGCTATTTACTGGCGTGGCCCCACGTTGGGCGCCATTTGTGACGTATTTTTCGTGAGCATAATCGGTAACAAATAAAATCAAATTTTATTCGGTAACTACATCACGATACTGTCACCTTCGGCCGTCCACTCTCGTTCGCGCATCCGCAAACCCGGTGGGCGCCAGTTAATTTTTGTTTCACCGGTATTAACTAACCGGTATGCCCGAGGAATCGAGTGGATCAGGCTCGACTCCAACCAGATCGAAAGTTCGGAACAAAAACTCACGATCGAGAACAAAATCAAAGAAGACGGTAGCTTAGTTAATTTTTGGGGTCGCGTAAAATTAACAAACGCAACTGGATGCGCTTGCGAGAACGAACGGTTGCGGAAATGCACGGCCGCTCAGACTGCTAGGTTGTGGTAGAGAGGGTCGAGGTATGACCCAGTAAATAGCTTTCTTGGAACGAGATCTTTAATTGAAAATATTCGATTAAATTAATTAAAATGCGAGAACAACTCACCCAAAATTATTGCTGCTAATTCCGGGGAACGATAACAAAATCCCAGAGGAATTACGAGAACACAGTGCACTCACGGCACTGAATAAAGTACGGGAACTTTAGTTTTATTCAATCGAATAAAACTCACGAAAACGAGAGCGTATAGCGTACGATGTACGCTGGCCACAGAGCGCGAGAACTACGCGAAAGACGCGCGCGCGAACGACAGAAAAACTGTCAACACGGGAGCGCTTAGTTAGACTCGAGGCACCTCGGCGGTGTCCCGAGCCAGACTGATTGTCTCCAGCAATCATCGAAATCTCGTCATAATAATTACGAATCCCTCCCAAAATCCCTTACTCGAGAACTACTGCCCTCTCCCTCGAATCACCTCGTAACTATATCGGGAACGCAAATCATGCCGGTAACATTTTCGAAATCTATACGATCGCCTCCCTTAATGCTTCGCGCGAGAACGGGCCTAATCAGCACACTTATGCACTACACTGCAACAGGATGCTCCATCCTTTGCAAAAAAACCAACAAAACTCCACCCGTTCTCTAGTGCAATACATTATCTCGATAGGGCGCCGGATTTACACCGGTCTACAACTAATCGCAAGACTCGTTCGGGGACTCTTGTCTGCCGGGCTGCTCGTTTCTTTGAGCTCTCATCCTCGCGACAGATTTGAGTGCACCGAACTACCAACTTTACAACAACAATAACAAAACATAAGAATTAGAATTCTTAGCTAACCGAGAACGTAAATTCGAGGGAAAGCAGCTTGAAAACACTGAAAAATAGCAAGTAACGATAACACGAGCCCTTGTGATCGTGATTTCCAAAAAATCACGTCACAATATATATATATATATATATATATATATATATATATAGGGGTTATTGTGGCTCGCGCCCCCGAAAAACTTCAGTTAAATATTTCGAATCTATTTTAATGAAGGACCCTCGATTCTTGAGACGGCGGCTATGGCGGTAGTCAAATCTTTTTATAATATAGAGATATACATATGCCAGTTGCGATGAAAAAGGGTAATTAGCCCCCGGAATGGTCCAGAGTCCACTTTAACAACTTTATGATTAATTTTTCTCATTTATTGCTAGGAATGCTCAATAAAGAATTTTTTAAGTTCTGTTTTATTGATATTAGCTCCGTGCCCTCTTTTCGGGACTTTACAAATCCCCCCTACCCCCTAACCAAACCTATTCCAATTTCACTTGCTATCGATTTTTTCCTAACTTTCAGTTTTTACAGCCGCAGCCGATTTAGCTACATTATACCGCATAACCGTCTGCGGACAAGGGGGAACTGCGGAAAATCCCTGACGACCGTATATTCTTCTGATTCTTTAATGCGAAACACCAATAATATTAGAAGAACTGGTCTCCCGCTCAATAATCGCTGTATAAGTCAGTGTACGATGAAGCGGTCACCCATCCAAGTCCTGACCACAAACGGTGCTGTTTGACTTTAGTAACCACCGAAGCCGTGCTCCGAGCGCACATCTACACATCGCACATCATGATGAAGGATTATTTTCAGACTAATAATTTTTACATATATATAGAGAGCATAGTTTGCGCTGTTTAGGCGCAGAATAAATAGCTTCGTGAGCGCTTGCGGACGACTTGGATGCGTTGGAGGAAGCACTGGACAGGGTCGCCGACCCTATTCACGTATCGTAATATAAAGCGGTGAGCTCGTATGAATTTCGCGTTGTGTGAGCACTCCCGTGCTTCGATCTACTGCTGGTGCGGTCGACAAGTGATCGCACGCCGATATTTACACGACGATTGATAAATGGATGCATAACGAGCGACTATTCGGGCGTGTGCTCCGCACACTACAATAGACACTCACATGAACGTTATTTCAGGACTAAGTACATATTCTGTGTGTTATATTAAAACGAAGATAAATGTCTTATATGGGATCAAGCATATTATACCATGAATATAATATTCATGACCTACCTCTACGGATCTTTATACGCGCACGTACAGCAGCAGTAGCAGGAGCAGTGACGTTATTGTGATGATTATTATTATGAGGCGTCTGCTCCATCGGTTCTGTGCTGCTACACATGCAATTCGGCATAATGCATATATCTCTCTCGGTTATCCTCTATTCTCCGTTCCTTCCTCATTCTCTCATGCTTCTCCGAGCTCGTGCTACCGTGAAATACATTATTCATTCGGTTTCGTCCAGTTCTTGCTACCGACGAGTGGCTACGGAGATCTGAGTGGGAGTGGGGGAGCTGGTTTCCGTTGGGCATATAGTCCTATCTTTTTTCTATACTTCTTTTCCTCTCCCTACTCGGTAAAACTGCCGACTTGTTCGCTACTGTAGCACCAGTGGCGGCCGCGTGCCTCTACATTTATGCATTTCCGGGCTTCGTCCACTTGGAAAGTGCGATATTCCCGTACGACACGATCGTGAGCCCGCCGAGCCAAAACACTAGACACTAGATCCTCTTCCTCTTATTCTCTCCTTCCTTCGTTCTGGACTTTGTATAACTCTGTATAACTATCATTCTCCGACGAATGAAGTGCACTCGGACTATGCGGAGGCACGAATTGACTGGAAATCTCAGCGATTTCGCAGGCCCAGTAGACTCATCTCGAATATTGATTTTTAACCCTCTCTGTTCTACTCGGTCGATAACATCTCGGAATAAGAAAGCTGGAAAGACGATGGCTGAGCTAATGCTACAGACCGGACGGCATTATCGAAAATGTATAAAGGCAAAGTGCCAAGTTCAGCATTCGATTTGTCACGACAGTGTTGCGTCTGATGCAAGTTTATGTCGACCCAGTTTCGATTTATACCTTATTAAATATTTACTGCTCATCCAGTGTCGGATTATAGTCGGCATCTTGAACGACCTCGTGACATTTCGGTGGACGATTTAAACTGTGGGACGAAATATTTTAAAGCAAAGGTCATCGGAGTACGAACTCTGACTTTACCAGAGTAGTTTAGTCATCGCAATAATACAATAGTGCAGATTTTATTCTAGAGCATTTATGCAGACAACCGGGTAACGGTCATTAGCTCATTACTACTGTGGGTATACTATCTGCATCGGTTCTCTCGTCGCTGCGTGACATACGAACAGCTCTGGTAAATACATAGTACAATGCAGTTAGCTATACAAATGTAGGAAATGTGTAATACTCCGTAGGACAGTGCGAGTTTGCACACCAGGATAGCCTACGCGGCGGCAATGCATGCGATATTGCAATTATGATGCATCCGAATAAATTACCCTTCGTCACGTACAGCAAGAGCTGTGGGATATCGTAACTATGTTGAGGTTTAGCTAGCCGACGAACCAGTTGCCTTATATACTACGTATATAACACCAACATTATACAGGACAGCCATTGTGCAATCGGTTGCTTAAAACTCCACGTTCGGGGCAGTCGCACCCCTGCAAGCGAAAACGCCGAGCGTTGTATCACTGAAAATGTACAGATTCATCGGTACAAACCAATCCACATCCCTTCTATGTAATATATCTCTATAAGGTAAACGGCCCAGTTTCTGACATCCTTAGAACCGCGACCCCGTTTCCTATTATTTACGAAGACATTATATTATGCAACTTAAAAAAAATTCCTTTGACTTGTACACTGAGCCCTTTTGAATGCAATTCACACGGTTACGGAGTTACATCATTAAGAAACAATAATTAAATTATTCTTTTAATTATGGTTGTGTACTACTGGGGTTTACTGACACTGTTGAATCTTCCATGTCGCAGTTTGCGACACTAACCAATCCCCAGTGGCTGACGCTTCAATATAGGTGCAGAACATGCAGTGTCAGAAACTGCAACATAACCTGAATTAGGTGATGCACTTACTGACTCCGAGAATTTATGGGAAGAACGAACCTTTAGATGAACTTTTACGTATCAGATCCATAGTGTGGTGTATTCTGAAGGTATTCATATGACTTTTATAGTACATATTTAATACTTACTCAAAAGTATAAATTCGAAATTCATGTGCTTGAGCTAGTGTCTTCCGACTACGAATGTCGCTCGGAAGCTATTCCGATCTCTCAGATATCACTATTAAATTTTGATATGAAATACTCGATCAAAAGATTCGTATCTCGGCAATCTTCAGCAGTAAAAAACACTCTTCAATTTGCCTGTACATTTTATTATATTTGACGAAAACTTTATTTACTACACATATAAATATACCGTCGGTGTCAAAAAGTGCGGCACTGTCAGGAATTGGGCCGTTTACCTTATATAATAACAATATTTCGCCGCCACCGCTATGTAGGAGAATCGACGGTGGGGAGGAGTCTCAGGGCCGATTTTTCTAGGTCTCACATATGGAGCACATGTACAAGCCCCGATTTTTCGAAGTCCCTCATGGGTACCGAGGGCTTGGCCCGCGAAGCGCTCCTGGGGCGGAGCCTCCTTAGTACATATATGCATATATACACTTGTGTATCGTGTTATAGTACACAAAACAGAGTGAGAACATACGCAACCAACGTTGATAATTCAGGTAAATGCAACTTGCTCGCCACTTTTACTCCCATGTGCATGCAAATTTGGCGAACTCCTCCTCCTCCCTTCGACTCTTCTCGCCCTCGAGCAGGGGGATGAATAAAAAATGAGAGGTCGCGTCCACGCGCGGGACGAGCTAATGAAATGATATAAAGTGATTGAGGTCCTACTATCAAAATTTATAATAAATACAGTGAACTCTCACGCGAACTACAGAGCCATATCCATTCGAATCTAAAGAAGAAAACATTTTGATTAATTATTGGGGATGAAAATTCTGGGTAAATTTAAATGCTGCATGTTTTCAAAAATTTGGTTTATATCTTCAAAGAGCGAAATTTCACGTTTCGAATGGTAATACCGACGATTCGAATGGTAGTCCCAACGATTGGATTGATTAACCTCACTATTCTCGCGAGAACTAACCGCAAATAGTTGAGGTTACTTCGATATGGTTGAGACAACTAAGTTTTAGACATTGTGTACAGCAAATGGGAAATCTAGTTGTCACAACCAAAGATTTCTTTCCGTGTAAATAGATATAATAGCACAACAAACGAATATTTGTTTGGCGCTGACAGCATAATTCAATCGATTATCAAGTCAAATAATTTTTTTTTGCATTGATATCAACGAAATGTTCGTTTGCTTGATAAATATGATTCGTTTGTTTTTTATAATTTATATTTCGATCACAAGTTCGCATATTTCAGGAAACTGAAAAGGCTGTTAGACCAAAGAAATAATGAGTTTAGTGGATTAAATGTCAATGTGAACGAAAGAAATATTTAGGGGACTTGTTCTTATAAACAATCATTTCAATACTTGTTCAAAGCTATGCGGCACATTCAGCGTTATATTTCTGTACAGTATGTAAATATAGTGTTAAATCGAGCTGTTTTGTTTAACAAGCCTGTTGCCATTTGATATTCGCTGAATATTCTTCCGTATTAATTCGATATTCATATCATTTAAATGAATATTGACAAGAATTAACATTATAATTAGTCGAACGGATACTTAGTACAATTCATCGAATTCCATAAATGGTTCACTTAACCATTTGTTCGTTCTCATTGATCAACCGATTCGGTAACGGTAATTAACTCATATTTTCATTGAAATATGAATACTATTGAATTAATAACACCATTATATATATATATATATATAATGGTGTTATTAATTCTGGCTCGCGCAGCACGCGCGCTCGCAATCGCCCCCCACCCAAGGGTGCCCCCCCGAAGGGTGCCCCCCACCCAAGGGTGCCCCCCCCGAAGGGTACCCCCCTTCCGCCAAGCCCTGAGCCCGAATTATTCTAAATCCCTCGATTCTTGACACGGCGGCGGCGGCGGCGACGGCGGCGGCGGCGGCGAGATCTTTTTATAATATAGAGAGAGACATATATATAATGGTATTATTAATTCAAGAGTATTCATATTTCAATGAAAATATGAGTTAATTACCGTTACCATATATATATATATTGTTGACGCTGCCGCGTCTCTTGATCATTCTGTCTATCAAAATCCTTATTTACCCAATGAATGGTATTATTAATTCAAGAGTATTCATATTTCAATGAAAGTATGAGTTAATTACCGTTACCGAATCGGTTGATCAATGAGAACGAACAAATGGTTAAGTGAACCATTTATGGAATCCGTATACATATATATGTATGAGCATATAATGATTTATATATTTCATTCTTTTCCTCAAATCATGGTAGCAAAATTCGCGCATTTGTTGCCAAAGTTTCGTTGGCCTATCGTTTCTTTCTTTGGTGATTTCAACGTCTTAGTCCGTTCCTTCATTCTCTATCCATCCTACTCTTGCATCAGCGTGTGTCGCTAGGCACGGCGCTCATGCCACGCGTCGTATAGGAGTAGTATGAACAAGAGTTTAAATAGAGACTGATTCGGTTTTGTTTAACATTGCATACTTTTGTTGTTTCTTCTTTTCAATTGAGGGTTTTTAGTTATTTAACTGGTTTGATGTCTTCTTTCATTTTATTTATATTGTCCACAGAGACAAGAGAGACAGAATCATCCCTATCATTGAGCAAACAGTTGTTGTTGTAAAAATGTAATTCCCATAAACCTATTTATTATTGGAATTCAGAATATATGAGTCCAATAGATTTATTACATATTGGGAATAAATAGTATAGGAAGGAGCAGTCAGGTTGCTGGTTTAATGATATGCTTGCTGGCCCCTAGTTGGCACGCAGAAGTTCCCTTCCTTCAAGGCCCCAAACTTTTACCGGACGGGTAACCGTTCAAGCGATTCATCGCCAGAAGAGAGTGGCACAGGTCCCCCCTGGGACGAGCCAATCCTAGGCTTAAAAAAAAGCGAGGCATCGCCCCTATCGACTTTTTCGGCCCCATTATGTCCGTATATCAGCGTTCTATAGTGAGTTGCCTTTTTGGTCGTTTTATCGACCTGATTATCGTTCTATCAATCACTGGGTTTACAGATTTGTTCAAATCTCTCCTAATTTTCTGCAGGCAATACTGTTTCGAGACTTCTTTTATCTTTTCAAGATTTTTCTCCTCCATAGGTTATAGGAGTATTTGTAAAATTTGCAAAAGTCTTACGACTTTTTTTAAAACATCTATTGCAATCAACAGTAACCTTTTTTGGAACTTCTTGAGATAGCCGCAGCTTTAGCATGCATAATAAATATGCATGCTAAAGAATATATGAGCAATTCCTCATGGAACTTGAAAAATGCGAAAAATAAAAATTTTGAAAAAAATTCGAAGCACCTCCACGGGATTTTGTTTGCTAACTCCAGGGTATTATACCAACTCGATCAAGTGAGTGCCATCGTGAAAAAATGGGAGCACAGCATGAAAAAAAAATAAAAAATAAAAAAAGATTGAATTAAAAATTACTAATAAAATCCACTATTTTTCAAATAGACCGCTTTTATTTATCTTAAAATTGTGACGTTTATTAGTTATAGTAGTACAGGATGTGTAATATAATTTGCTAAATTATATTACATTAAAAATATAATTTTTAGAGGGAGATCCATATCGAGAAATTAAATGTATTGTCACACGGTAATAATAATAATAAGGACAATGGAAGGGAAGGAAAAATGAGTATTAAAGATTAGTTAGAGCATAGAGTCTCTATTAGAGCGATCCATGGGATTCACACATTTAAAAAAAAATTATGTTTGAAAAAAATTTTTTTTTTTTTAAATGTTAGTAAAAAAACATTTTTTTTATATGCTCATAAACTCATTGTTAAATTTGACCTCCATCTGATCAAAGTTATTATATTGGATATTACAACAAAAAAAGTTCCTAAGAATATTTTCATCATACATGTCTATAATAGCGAAAAAATTAATAATATTGTATTATTAATATTTTATTAATAATAAAATATTATTAATATTTGCCAACCATCTGATGTAATCGATATTAAAGAAGGCAGTTTTTTTTAACGATTCTTCATATTCACACTACTATAAGCCTTACAATACTATTTAAGCCTTTAAAATAGTTTTCTAAAGTCAAAACGGATTACACGGAAAGAAAAGCTTGGTTGAAACAACCAAGTGCTATGGTTATATATGCGCCAGACAATTACCCAGACAACACGAAAGTGCCCATTTGTAGAAAACTATCGCTCTACTCCTGACCGTCCATTTATAAGCTTACTTACGATGTCCAAAAAAGTATTCGTTGTTGAATGCTAGCATTAGAACAATAGTAGAGCCCAATATTAGAGTACTCTAAACTGTCAAGTCTCAATCACCTACAAACGACCTAGGGCTAGGCAGCATGCAGGGAGCATCACTAGGGAGCATTATGTGGTATACATTTATATCGCATTGTGTGAACTTACTTAGGCGCTGAGAATGACTAATAACTTTCACTTCTTTATAAATAATATTACAATTAATTATTAATTTCAGGGCATTACATAGTAATATTAACAATAACAATCTATTAATATTGCCAAAAAAAAAACGAATCGTCTTCGGAGACGACTTTTCCTAACACTATTCGAGAAGTGATGCACGCGGGATTTGAACCCAAGGCCTACGGGACCTACCTATTTACCTAACTACCTAATCGAGTACGCTAATCACTAGACCAAACTGACTATATGGATATCTCATACTGTAATTGGATAATAGTTCATTTTATGATAACAGTATAAGGGAGTTATGTGAGAGGGTGACATATGGAACCAATATTCTAAGGATTCTGCCAAAAACTTCGAATTGAAAATGGCCAACCTTATAAGACATCTGTCTGGCACACAAGTGACTTGAACTCAAAACTCGTAAAATCAAAATGGCGGATTTAATTATGCTCGGCGAAAAAGCAACAATAGACATGATTTAGATAAAATTTATTCATTGGGATTTTTCGAGGTCGCTGGTTAAGAAATTGATTTAAAAACGTAAAAAAACAAAATGGGAGATTCGGTGCGGATTTTGATCCGCCGGATCAAAATACAAAAAATGAGTTGATTTGCATGAAACTCGGTGTCCAGAGGTTTTTAAACTGGCGCAGACTGGTCGCTGCCAGTTCGGTTGAAATCTTAAAAATATGATAAACATATTCTAGAGTAAAAATATATTTCTAACTGACAGCAATAGCTACCCATGTGCGGTTTTAGAGCTGGGCGGACGTTGGCGCGACGACGATCGCCTGCGTTACAAAGTCGGCCCGACTCTGTTCGCCAACGTCGGTCCAGCAGCCAATTAACGCCGGGATGATAACATCGGACCAACGTTACACCTAAGCGTCGGGCCGCAATCGGTTTTCGAGTCGGGCCAGGGTCAGAACGACAATGCCGGCCGACGTGGGAACGTCGGCGCGACATTGTCGCGACATTTGAAACGACGTTGGCCCAGTACTGGGTGTCGACGCTGAGCCGACATCGAATAAAAAATATTAAAAATTAATTTAAAGAAATAAATTATCGATCTGCGCAGCCGTCTAATGCTTTTTAATCATTCTAACCTGTTTTTTAATGAATTTTTCACCACTATTTTTTGGACATCCTAGAATAAATTTTTCCGGCGGTGATGAGACTCGAACCTGCAACCTTGGGATTAGTAGTCCACGATCTTACCCACTCGGTTATCCACATCTTGGAAAATTTAGTGTCGAATTGCGTATATAAATCACTCGTCTGTATTACTTCATTAATACCGTATGCACTCTTAATGGTGTTATGATGGTATAACAGTTTTTAGAAGTTTATTGCAAAACGAAAACAATAGTGAAAAATAATGAAAATTATTTAACTCAATAAATTGCCCATGTGCGGGTAGCCAACGTTCCGAGTACGGCCGACGATTGGCTGAATCAAGGCAACTCGCCGGTAGCTAGCAATGGGAGTTCGTCGATTACCCAGAGTTGGCGAAACGTTCGAGCGATGCTTGGCTGGCAGGCGGCGACGAATCGACAGCCAACGATCGGAACGCGACACTCGGCGGTATGTCGGCATCCGACGATCGGAACCCGACTACTGCCCAGCGTCGATCGAACCTTTAATCCTTAACTGTACCGACATTGGGCTCCGTAGCTGGCACGACGATGGTCCCCACAGTTCTGGTGACGTTGGCTGCCAACAACCGTAATTACGGTTAACGCGCCAGCGTCGGCAAAATGTTGGCAGCCAACGTCACCAGAACTGTGGGGACCATTGTCGTGCTAGCTACGGAGCCCAATGTCGGCACAGTTAAGGATTGAAGGTTCGATCGACGCTGGGCAGTAGTCGGGTTTCGATCGTCGGCTGCCGACTTGCTGCCGACATACCACCGAGTGTCGCGTTCCGATCGTTGGCTGTCGATTCGACGCCGCCTGCCAGCCAAGCATCGCTCGAACGTTTCGCCAACTCTGGGTCATCGTCGAACTCCGATTGTTGGCTACCGACGAGTTGCCTTGATTCAGCCAATCGTCGGCCGTACTCGGAACGTTGGCTACCCGCACATGGGTAGCATCACTACATGCAGGAATATACATGTCGACAAATACTAGAAATCATTAGTATACTAGCAGTGGGTTTGATTTTCTAGTACTAGAGTGAGTTCTTATTGGAACCTCATCTGCGCAACGAAAATTTCGTTGCTGACGTAGCGATCTACAAGTAACCTAGTTGTAGACGACTTTTCGTAGTTCACGGATATATTGTGCAATGGAACCTACGCACACATGCAACACTGGTTGTTGACAGATAATAGTGAGCTAGTCCTAGGTTACTTAATGGAAAGCTTAGGTTTGTTCGTCTACAATAAGGATAGCACTGAAGACTTCTTATTATACCTAGATAACAAGAAGGTCGTAAATAATACATATTTCTTGATTATCATTTTCGTGCATCCTAATAGGGAGCATTTCGTACGCTGCAATGAAACATTTGTGATGTACACACATTTGGGACCTAGTTCTATGCTTCTACATGACCGCTACACTAAAAGTTTCCATCTTTGTGTTGCCTGGGTTAATTGGTTAAACCGACCAATGTCTTGGTTAGGCTACCAATTTCTTGGTTAGACTAACCAAGTGACTTGGTAAGCTAACCAAGTGACTTGGTTAGACCAACCAAGAAATTGGTCACCTAACAAATTACTTGGTTGGTCTAACCAATTAATTGTCTGGCGCATATATAACCATAGCACTTGGTAGTTCCAACCAAGCTTTTTTTCCGTGTAGTGGACGGTAAGGACACGGAATTTCGGTAAATAAATTGGTTTTTACGTGAAAAAAAGAGGTTAAAATGCTAGCACCACACTGCAAGTTTGCTCACACAAGAATCTCGTTGTATAGGATCTACTGGGCATCGAGACCATCAAAAATATAGGCTTCACGGAATAGTTTTTGCGTTGGATGGTAAGGACATAATATTAAGGCCTTACGCCACCCTAGAGGCCGAAAAAAACAGGCTTTTTGGGAATTTTTTCCAGAAATATTACGAAATAAATCGAGATTACACAAATGAGACTTTATTATACATATCATTAACTGCATACAATATTTTTTTGAGGCAATTTATTTAAAAATGGCGGCGGTACAGCGTTTTTGCGACGACGTCTTTTTTTTCAATGCTCCACGGCCGGAAGAACAGCTCCTGTAATTTAATGAATCATGATTAGGGCCTGATTTTTTACGATTATATATACTATAAGTTAGAGAAGTACGTAGGATTTTTTCGATATATTGATTTTTGACAAAATGGCGCACTTCTAAAGTGGAAAGTGAGGAATTTGCCTAAAAAATCGTCAGATAATTGTTAATAACAAATGAACTATGCAATATAAAAAAAAATCCTACGTACTTCTCTAGACAATGTATTTTCGAAGATATTTTCCAAATTTCAAGTCAATCGGTTGAAAATTGTCTGAGTAATCTTTCCGGCCAACTCCAAAAAAGTAGTTTTGAGATAAACGCGTTTAAAGTTTTGAGTAGCAGAAAATCATGGATAATTTTGCAATACCTTTAATCTGCGATGCCTACACCATACAGTTGGCCTTCCAGATTATCTTCCTGCTCGTACATATCTTTTCTGCTTGACCTTGCAGCGATTCTGGCCTCTTTCACCCGGTCAGATAGCGATCTCTCTGCAAGCGTTATGTACTGTTTATCGATCTCCATGAACATTTCGTAGCTGTTCGGGCCGATTTCCAAACCCATTGCCTCCATTATGTGTAGAATTGAAGAAAACCCATCACTAAACACAGAAACTGCAATTTCCGTAACTATATCCAATACGGTTTTCCCACTTGAAATATTTTTCGGGGCCAATGTCCACACAGTCGAATTGAAACTTTCGTTGTTATTTTGCGTATAACCGCCGATGCATCGAGTTAAAAGATCTTGATTGGTCAGTTCTTCATAAATTGGTTGGATAGCTTTGTACACTTGTATTGGAAGAGCTGGCTTGTGTTTGTACTCAGCCAAAGTATTCGTGGCTTTCGCGCGTTACCATGAATCCTCTCCAATAGGACATTTGTCATGCTGCGGTTTGGCATCCGTAGATAATTTGTGATCCAGTGTAGCCCATATACTGCTTCTCATGTTCTCGACTGAATCACTATTTCTACGACTCGCTAATCCATAATAAATAGATAGCTCATCTATAAGTTTTCCAGTCAATTTGCCCCTTCCACCGAGACCTTTTGTCTTTTTTTTCAAATTACGTAGTCGGGTGCCCATTCGCTTTTGCACGTGATCAATACACTCTTTCTTGAGAACTGTGAGATCTTCATCTGACTTAGCATCTGTAATTCCTTTAAAAGTTTTCGAATCACCGTCACCAATATAGTGAGAGTATTTGACCTGATGCAAAGTTTCAGAGCGGCGAAACATCTCAACAACTGCATCGACTTCCATTTTTCCTGCCGATCCATCGTGATTCACAGCGTTCTCCTACATGACATTCTCCTACATGACTTTCTGCCCACTCCGCATATTCGTCGGTATCTTTTTTTTTAGACCAATGTTCACACGCCTTACAGTATTTTGATTTCACTACACAATCAACGATTTTTCCAAAGTTGTAGAAAATAAATAAATAAATAAATAAATAAAAAATTGTGAAAATAAATATTTTCAATAACATCTGCCGTATACCTGCTCTAGTCCCCTAACGGACCTTCTCGCTAGCGAGAACAAAAGGGACTCGCTGCGGTCCAGACGACCTTGTACTAAAACTCGAAAACGGAGTACTTAAAGATTTTTGTCGGCCACAATCTTTTGGGACATCATTCTTGAGGCCTTAAGGGACCCTTTAAGACAAAAAAAAATCGATTTTTCGAAAATTCTAGGGTGGCCTAAGGCCTTAAATCTTACCCAAATTCGGACGGACTTTGTTAACGGACCATCGTCCTTGAGGTATAAAAATTAACAAGCGAGTGAATTTCGTAATATATACTTTCGTTCAGATTAGGTTCAACCGAGAAAATGATTTAGTGTACCGTGTTTGGCACTGCGACCGCCCTGAAAAGTGCGGACGGTAAGAACACCACAACCGCGGGACACAAACTTATCAATTCCTATGACTATACAGAGTCAAACACGCTTAATTTACGATTGCGTATGTTCGACAGCGACCGTGACAAAAACAATAATAATTTTTTCAGAATAGTAAAGGAACGCCACAAAAGTTTATTTAATCATTAAACAATAAATATCTGTGTCAGGGACACGGACGGACATTGCAGTCACTTTTACCAAAATAACTCGTATATTCTCGAAATTTTGGCTTTACCAACTAGGTGCCTCTGTTTCAAAAGATCAACATCTAAATGTTAAAACCAATAGCATGTAACAATTTATCGTTGATGTACCGTTAAAAGCAGAGGGACATGCTTTTTCAAATTCCATGCGGAATTGCTCATATATCCTATTCCGGCAAATAATTCTGTTTTGGTACTGGCAAACAGTGTTGGGTCTGTATCCGAAAACTATATTGTGTCAAATGACATTTTCTACTGATTACCAAAAGTCGTGGCTTTACTTGATGTGTACTGGGGCGACACGTGGCAAATTATTGAGGATCGATGTTGGTTTAAGTAGTGCAAACACATCGGCCCAATCATGTCTACTGCTGGGTGCTATTTTTTCTAGAGGCAAATTACCGGTAGATGTTCTGGATCCCCCTATCTAAGTATTAACTTTTAGAGTCATCCCGGTGGTCACCTATTCAACCGTCAACCGGCTGACCGTCAGAGTCAGTCACGTGGTCACCTATCCTAGTACTGACCCTCAGGTCAGTCAGACGGTCATCTACCCAAATAATAATAAACTAATTGGCGTAAACAATGAAACAAGCAACTTCGTAGAATATGTTTATAGGTTGCAAAAACGATACAATGTACCCCTTTCGATATAACCGATTGCCGTGAAAAATAACTGAATGTGTTTTTAATTTTACCACTTCAGACGCAATCATATAAATCCATAAAGTTTTGACTATATTGTACTAATTTCAGTTTATATTTCATATTACCGATATTCAAAATAGACAACAAAATTGTATAATCATATGATCTGAATGGTCAAGTGGTCTAAAGCGCTGCGCAACAACACCATCCGGAGGGTCCCAGGTTCGATACCCGTCAATGTAAAAAAAAATGTAATATTTTTTCAGCGATTAATATGTACCATCAAATAGAGGAAGACGTAATATCTAATAAAAATGCAGAATTACTCGATTGAGTAAGCTCAAATTAATGTTTTTCAATTCATATTCTTTATTATTTTAGCCGTAACTGGGACTTAACTGTTACCGAAACTGGCCCGACATTGACTATCCACACTGGGCCATATCCAGTAGTCAGTAACGGTTCGAAGTTGGCGCCAAGACTCGGTCAGATGTTATCAAAACGTATTAACACGGTACAGATTTAGATTTGACCGCACACTGGCACCGAATTATTTGCCAATATTGGCAGTTCTGGCAACGGTATTAAGCCAGTACTGAGCCACATAGCAATTCCTACATGGGTTTAGAAAAATTTGCTTAATAAATAAATATATAAATAAATAAATCGGAAAATCGTTCAAAAAGTTAATAAATGAGAAGATAAATAGCAAAATCGTTCGAAAAATTGGAAAATAAATGAATACATATAATATCATTAGAAGTCTGCGGTTAAAACAGGTCGCGATAGACGGGCGATCTCTCAGTGACGAACTATCCGGATACCTAAAAATCTTAGCAATAGTCCTTTGCGACCTGTTTCTTTTCTAACTTTTGACTAACTTTTCAGTAACTTCCAACTTTTGACTAACTTTTGACTAACTTCTGACTTTTAAAAGTTAGAAGTTAGTTAGCAGGTAGTCAAACGTTGGTGAAAAGTTAGTAGTCAGTCAAAAGCTAGAAGTTAGTTGAAAGTTAGTCAAAAGTTAGAAGTTAGTTGAAAATTAGTCAAAAGTTAGAAGTTAGTTAGAAGTCAGTCCAAAGTTAGTCAAAAGTTAGAAGTTAGCTAGAAGTTAGTCAAAAGTTAGTCAAAAGTTAGTCAGAAGTTAGTCCAAAGTTAGTCAAATGTTAGTCAGAATTTAGAAGTTACTCAAAAGTTAATTATACGTTAGTTAAGAGTTAGTCAAAGGTTAGAAGTTAGTCAAAAGTTAGAAGTTAGTTCGTAGTTAGTACTGAGAAGGTACTAAAGAGTACCCGAACACTCCGAACAGTTCGAGTAACTGGGTAATCCGTGTAGGTCGAGTTACTGAGTCACCCGGATAGTTTCGGTATCGGGATACTCGAGCTACCCGAACTATCCGAATTGGTCGTTTTAAAGTAATATCCGGATTTGAAGTATCGGATCCGTCAAGTCCGGATAGTTCGGGTAGCTCGAGTATCCGCTAAAGTTCAAGCACTAATCCAATATGAGCGACCAGAATGCAAAATACGTAATTGATTTAATCGAAATTCTGTGCCGGGGGGTTGTTAAGGTTACTGATTGCAAAACCGAATGTAAAATTCAGATCTTAAAAATGGCGGATCCGATATGACCGAGCGAAACTAAAAAATTACTTGAATTGGATACAATTCTGTACTCGGGGCTTATTAAGGTCGCTGATTACGAATCCGAACATAAATTCTGAAATTCTAAATGTCGCATTCAATATGGCCGACTTTGCACCTGTCATTTAGAATTTATGCATCGGTTTATCTATTTATCTACTTATTTGTCAATATGTGAAAGATTTTTCTATTCATCTATTTATTGATTAATTTTTCAAACGACTTTTCAATTTATTTTTTGTTTTCAACGTATTGAAATTTTTTTTTTGCAAAATTTTCTAAAGTAATGGGACATTAACTATTACTTTAAAAATCGGTGATGGATCTGAGTATCGTCATCCATTTGCTTCCTCGTAGAGGAAGCTTTGTTTTTGTGAAAATTGTTTTTTCGAAATTTTCATGTAAGGACACTCAGAATGGTATAAAACGTCGAAAAAAGTGGTTTAGAAAAAATGTCTGTATGTGTGTTTGTGTGTATGTGCACAATTTTTTGTTAGCACGATAGCTGTCGGAATTTTTAAGATATCGGTCCCAAATCTGAACCACGAGTAAACTGTCGTTAAACAAGATATGGAATTGAATTTGGAGTTAATCCATCAAGGAGTTCAACATTTATGGCATTTTGAATTTTTTGGAGAATGTCAGCTGGGGCTTTAACTCCCGCAATTTTTATGATATCCGGCTCAAACTTGGACCAGAAGTGGACTGTTATCAAATAGTGTTTGGGATTAAATTTGGTGTCAATCCGTTAAGGGGTTCACAATTTACGGCATTTTTTAATTTTTTGACATACTTTGTGCGTGCTCTCACTTTCGTAATTTTTAAGATATCGGGCTCAAATTTGGTCCATAAGTGGACTGTTATTAAATAAAGTTTGGGAGTGAATTTGACGTCAATCCGTTAAGAGGTTTAAAATTTATGGCATTTTTAATTTTTTGTTCGTGCTCTAACTTCCGCAATTTTTAAGATATCGGGCTCAAATTTGATCCTCAAGTAGAGTGTGGGTAAACTAAGCATCAGTTCGAATCTGGCGAGAATCTGTCAAGGGGTTCAAAACTATTGCCATTTATTTAAAAAATGGGTGAACGCTGTGAGTTCCATCATTACTCATTAAAAAAGTGATGTGTAATGGATATGAGTTCCATTACTCATTAAAAAAGTAATGGGTCATGGGCGTGAGTTCCATTACTTATTAAAATGTAATGGGTAATGGATGTGTGTTCCATTACTCATTAATAAAGTAATGGGTAGTGGATCCGAATTCCATTATCCATTTTTTTGTAAAAAATAATGCATTATTTTCACATAAAAAATTTCACAACTCTGGTATAAAGCGAAAGAAAAATCTTACATTAAAGTCATAAAAAATAGAAACCGGCAAAAAAAACGAAGTAAAATTAAAAAATAAATAAACATATTTGATACGTAACAAAAAAAAGGCCTTAGTGCTTGGCGAGTTTGAGAAGTATAGTATAAATTGGTTCACAAATAAACATGCATTGCAGCATATAATCTAGCCTAGTACTGAGGTCTAATTTTCTTTTCGTATAATAAAATTTATTCATTTATTTTCGAATTTTATTTCAATTTCTTTGCGAGTTTATATTTTTCAACTTTAACAATATCTTTTTTTTTTGCTGTATATACATAGATAGGTATATCTGACAAACCCTTGACTTTCGTGTAACTCGACTGCGGAATGCTATAGTAATTTACACAGAATGAATTACACGGGTATCAAACTTTTACTAAGATGTATGCAGCATAATCTATCTGAAAAAAAAGAATTTAATTTTATAATACACCAATAGACTGTTTTATCCTGGTTTAAATGCGGAAATTAACAACGTTTTCGCTTGTAAGTCTGATTTTCACGTCACTTCGTACGGGTGTAGCATTGTGTGACGTGATTTTTTTAAATCGCGGTCACAAGGGTTATTGCTGACGATATGGTCATTGTTTGCGTCGCAGTCCCTCCTCGAATCGTCATCATCGCTAAGGATGATTGTTTCCGAGAAGTATGAAGTTGAGGCTCGGTTACCGATTTTATTGATTTTTTTTTGTGGTCTTTGATGACGCATACGCTCGGCATATTCAAATCTGTCGCGAGGATGAGAGCTCAACGAAACGAGCAGCTCGACAGATGAGAATTGCCGGCAAAAGTCTTGCAGTTAGTTGTAGACCGGTGCAAATCCGGCGCCTTATAGCGAGAGTGCATTGCGCTGGAGAACGGGTGGAGATTCGTTAGTTTTTGCAGAGGACTGAGTATTCTGGTGCAATATCATTGTGTAGTATAGGCCCGTTTTCGCGCGAAGCACTAAGGGAGACAGCTGTATAGATTTCGAATGTTACCGGCATGATTTGCGATCCCAATATAGTTATGAGATGATTCGAGTGAGAGAGGGAAGTAGCTCTCGGGTAAGGGATTTTGGGAGACATTAAGAATTATAATGTCGAGCTTTCGATGATTATTAGATATAATCAGTCTCGCTCGGGACACCGCCGAGGTGCCTCGAGTCTAATTAAGCGCTCCCGTGTTGACAGTTTTTCTGTCGTTCGCGCGCGCGTCTTTCGCGTAGTTCTCGCGCTCCGTATAGTGTATTGCGTATTCGCGTGCGCTCAGAGTGACTGTTCTCGGGTGATTTTATTTAATAAAATCAATTGATTGTTCTCGTTCATCGTGTAGTGCAGCCAGTGCACTCACGGTTCCCGTGAATCCTCTGGGATTTTGTTCCGGACCTCGGAGTTACCAGAAATAATTTTGGTGAGTCGTTCCCGTGATTTAATTGATTAATTTGATCGAATATCTTCGATTAAAATGCTCTCTTGTGGCCGAGGATACGGCCAAGTTAACGATGGCTTCGTGCTACACGCGCGTAGCAATGCCCTGCTATATCACCGCGTTCTCGATGCGTCTTGCCGATCTCGCGCATTATTTAATGCAGTTATATTCCCGTCAGGTCCCGATTTTTTTAATGAAAATTATCTAAGCTACCGTGATTTCGATTTCTAATCGAAAATAAGCTATTTATTCGGCCAACCTCGACCCTCTCTACCACAATCTAGCAGCCTGAGCGGCCGTGCATTTCCGCAACCGTTCGTTCTCGCAAGCGCATCCAGTTGCGTTTGTTAATTTTACGCGACCCCAAAAATTAACTAAGCTACCGTTTTCTTTGATTTGGTTCTCGATCGTGAGTTTTTGCTCCGAACTTTCGATCTGGTTGGAGTCGAGCCTGATCAACTCGATTCCTCGGGCATACCGATTAGTTAATACCGGTGAAACAAAAACTAACTGGCGCCCACCGGGTTTGCGGATGCGCGATCAAGAGTGGACGGCCGAAGGTGACAGTATCGTGATGTAGTTCCCGAATAAGATTTGGTTCTCGAGTGTGCTCACGAAAAATACGTCACAATTGATATGCACCTTCAGAAAAATAAGAAAAATATCATGAAATTCTGGTAAGGTGCAATGAACATAATGTACCTAATTGTAATCGCCAAACATGTCAGAAAATTAAGCGATTATCCTGTGCACGTCTGTCACTCGGTGCAGGAATATCAGCACAAGCTAATTGAGCCAAATGAATTGGATGCACATAAAGGTAGAATCATCACGGATTGAATGAAGTGAAATTTGTGTCGGAGAGTCAAGTATTTTTCTCGCAACGTCCTGCGACATGAATTCATATTGCTGCGTGGAGAATAAATGTCAGGTTTTTCGCATTGTTACCCGGCGAAACTAGTCAAATAAGATAATTAAATTCCATCTGAGTACGTTATTCTTATCACGAATTAGATGTGCGCAGATGTGCCCGACCTCTCGACGAGAAACAATTTTTTTCTGGGTCAAAATGTATTCAATTGCCAGGTTCGCGAATGTCAGATTTATAAATTCGCATAATAAATTCAAACTATTATCGTTCCGAAATTATCTAAATTATATTTTGAGTTAGTAGAGTCATTACCAGTCATACTTTTCATTTTCTGCATACGAATTGAGTAAAAGTGAATTAGAAAAATGACCTGTTGGAAGGGATAAAACTGTGCCTTCAATGGGCCATTTAAAAAAAAGTTAAATTTAAAGTAAGTTAAACACTTGTAAAACACAATAAAACATAGTTCCTACACTGAGAGAAAATTGGGGTATTTGTAACTATAAAGTGACAACTATTCATTTTTAGTTCATACAAAAAATTGGCGACCCAGTGCTCCTTAACTAGATTTTTATTCTTTGAGGCCGTGAAAGTCAAAGGTTTGTTAGATATGTCCATATATATAAATGATAAACAATGTATATACTTGAAAATATCTACTGCAGATGTTTTCTATTTATGAAATAATTTTTTGTACCTATTCATAGTGTACCGCTCAAGTATATTGTCCTTTTAACTCCTGACTGCTCCAATGGGCAAAAAGACGGAAGTTATGCATTTCACCGCAATGAGCTGATTTCAGCGTTGTCTCCGATCTTCTCGCAAACGGCACAAAATACTTAACCAAATTTAATACATCGATTCTATGATCGACCGTCTATGTTCTTTTCAACAAATAATTAGAATTAGGTATATTCGCGTAGAGATAAAAACATTTTACGAAATAGTGGTTTCTATATATCGAAGTACGCCCCCCATAACTCGTTCGAGCCATCGTCTGCGGTTAACTTCTCATAGAATATTTATTTGAAGTACACTAAAAATTTATTCCAGCATCCCCTTAAAACATGTTTAACCATTTTACAGCATATCGTACCCATATTCGCGCCCTGCCTGTTAACATATCCCCGTGTTTTTGCTATGCGCACGCAAAAAAAGGCTTGGTTGAAACAACCAAGTGCCTTGGTTATATATGCGCCAGACGTTTAATTGGTTAGACCAACCAAGTAATTTGTTAGCTACCAATTTCTTGGTTAGTCCAACCAAGAAATATAATTTAGCAAATTATATTACACATACTGTAATACTGTAACTAATAAACGTAACAATTTTAAGATAAATAAAAGCGGTCTATTTGAAAAATAGTGGATTTCATTAGTAATTTTTAATTCAATCTTTTTTATTTTTATTTTTTTCATGCTGTGCTCAATTTGTTCAGAATGGCACACATTTGATCGAGTAGGTATGATACCCTGGGATTAGCAAAAAAATTCCCGTGGATGTGCCTCGAATTTTTTCGAAAATATTTATTTTTCACATTTTTCAAGTTCCATGAGGAATTGCTCATGTGTACATAAATCTTTTAACACTCCTCACTGGACCTTTTATTTTTATTCTGTTGTCATCTTGAGTTTTCTATATATTATTTTGGATCTTCAAGATAGTTCCACTATTCAAAAGAACCCCAATATTTGGCGATTTATTCGAGATTATCAGTCCTTTATATGTCAATTTAGTTAGCTACAAAAAAACAGTAATTCTTCATTTTTAATACGTTTTATGTATATTGGACCTTCTCATTTTTTACTATGGATCATATCAGGAGCCTGATCGTGGCCGGTTTAGTAGCCTGATCGTGACCGGATTGGGAGCTTTTTAGCGGTCGGTTTAGCAGCCTGATGATGTCCGGACTTGTAGCCCGATCATGGTCAGATCAGAAATGGCGTTACATGCCATATCAGAACCGGATAGAGCCACCTTATCCGGGCCCGATTACGAATTAAGGAACACCCGATGAAGCCCGGACTTCAGCCAGAACGAATTTCTGCTCGAGTGAGAGTCTGGCCACCAACCCATGCTCAGTACTGGGCCAATTGGACACTCTTACACGGGGACTGTGATATGCGAACGATTATTGTCTCACATTTTTTTTGTTTATAAAATTTTGTTATTGAATTATTTTTTTTATAACTTTATTTTTAAGAAAAAGGTTGTCATAGGTGAAAAATTGATCATAGTTTTTGTTGAAAAGGTCGGAGCAAGAGCTTGTTAACCTCGTGAAGCTCGGGGAGTAACGTTACCCGTCGGGAATGCGCGGATGTGCCGTTATACAGTGCAAGCCTTCCTGCGCGATAAATCCTCCCTTATCCGGTGTATTCGTGAGCCGCTTCTACAACCCTCATGGCTCCTGGCGCGTTCGCTTGGACCTGCACTTTATTTTCATCGACAGGTGGATAGGGCACATATCTGTATATAGGTGTAAAACCCTGTAGTTACTTGCATAGAGGCAAGGGCATACACTGTAGTATTTTGTAGGCGTAGGTGTGTAGGATAGCGTCTGCAGGATACCAAAAGCGTCACTCTTGCCTATTATACGGTACAGGAGTGGACGGGGTGAGATGGCACAGGGGTATTTATCCCCTTAAGTCTAAAGTCTCTTTCCTATTAAACAAAATATTATTTTATCCCCTGCACGACAGTTTTATATATAAAAATATTTTTAAAACATCGAAAAAACCATGTTTTTTTTTTAGTTTTTATACCCATATAAAATAATATGTTTATGGAATTGATTTCGAAAAACTTTCTTTAGTACGCATTAGGGCACGTAAAATTTTTACGTAATTTGTTAATTCAAATTTAAAAGAATGTTGTGGAAATCATGTGTTTTACCAACGTGTTTCATTAATTTAATTTGCTGAAAAAATAAAAAGAAAGTGTCTAATGAAAAACAGCAATTATTTTCATATTGTATTGAGGGCAGGAGATAAAATTCTACTGTTTATTTTTCTGTCATAACATTTTTGCTTCTTCGTAGAAAAAGCTTTGTTTTCATGGATTTTTTATATTTTTTTATTTTTTTATTTTCGACGTCGGCATACATAGAATTGTTCCATACGTCGAGAAAAGTTATCTAGAATGAATGCCCGTATGCGAGTGTGCGTGTGCACGCATACTGCTTCGAAAACACAATCGTCTATAACTGAAGAACTGTTCAACTGATTGAGCTGAAATTTGTACAACATCAATACAACATTTCCAATATGGTTAGACTAAAATTCCACGGCATGCCGGGATCCGGCATCGGTCAGTCATTCCCGATCTGGTTGTTACGATCAGGAGCCGGATAGTGGCCGGTCTAGTAGCCCGATCGTGGCGTGATTGGGAGCCTGTTATCGGCCGGATTTGTAGTCTGATCACGCCCAGATCAGAAATGGCGTTACATGCCATATCAGCACCCGATAGAGCTGCCTTATCCGGCCCCGATTACTAATTAAGGACAACCCGATGAGGGATTCTGCTTTGCATCTCTGTTGGAATATATTTTTTTCTTCTATTGACTTTTGTTCCTTTCGAGTTCTAATAAAGAAATCATGCAATTGCACCCCATCCACTTCTACGTACATACAATACAACTATACATATATATGTACATCCGATGATTTGTTCGACGGTTACACGGCGTGTTTACACGTGGGATTCGACAGGACCCGACGGTGATAAAATATGGCTCGGTGAAGCGGGTGGGTCCCCTAGTCTGGCGATCCACGAGGGGATGATTCGAGACTCCGGGGGTATCGCTATATATAGTTGGACGATACTGCGGCCGAGAGTTCGAGCCAAGCCGGAAATCCTTCGGGGCTTCCCAGACGACCAAGAAACGGCTGCGAGCTGACTGATAGAATTTCCAATCGTATCATGCTATCCCCATAACGCTCGGTACTTTATTTCTATCCGTCTTCCATGCAGTTCCCTATTTCAATTTACATTTAAGAACCGGTTTAGCACTGATACAAAATTGCGAAACTGTTTTAATTACTCTCGATGGATTTTAGGATTATACGTAACGTGATTTAATTTTCATATAGATTAATCCAAAAAACTTGGACGCCATTTTCATTGGACGATTTTGTTTTCTTTCTATTTCTCTTTTATTTACGTACTTGCGGTTTTTCAATTAGTATCAATTAATGACTTTCTTATCAAGATAAAGTATTAAAATGTTCATTATGTAGAAATCTATTAACGTCACCAATCGAGCTGGATCTGCTTTAATTATTTTCCATTGGATAGCTGGAAATTTCCAAGCCAGTGAATAAAATCTCGCGAATAAAGTGCCCTGATCTGCATAACTATTTAAGCTGAAGCGTTGGTCGGTACAACGGAAATACAAAAATAATCTAACTTCAGATAGAATTTCCAATCGCATAATGCTTTAATTAATTGCAATGGATCTTAGGAAAATTATCCGTAAAGTGAATTATTAATCGTCATATAAAAAATCCAGAATACTTTGACTTTATTTTCCGTAACTTTTCCAAGAAGTCTTCTATTTCCATTTATTTTCTATTTACGTATTTATGGTTCTTATTCTGGTTCTGTTAATGATTGTCCAATCGAGATAAACCTTCAAAATAGTAATTAAGTACAAATCTACTGCAGTCAGTAATTGACCAACGATGAGTATTTTAATTATCTCTCATTGATTAGCTGCATGCCTATATCATATCAAGAGTTAGACAGTGCACAATTATCCGTAATTTTAAATTAATTAAAATTACATTTACAATTTTTTATAAAATTTGTTTTCCATTTACGAGATAATGCTTAAAAATATAAAGTCGAATTTGCCTTATGTGAACACTCAAGCAACTAGTATTTGTATTATTTCCCATTGAATGGCTGAAAATGTCCAATCCAACGAATTAATTCTCAGTAATAAATTGCCTTTTTCTACATAGCCATTTAGATGAAGTGAAGCCCGTAACACCGGAAATACAAGAAATAGCTTCGCAGCAGATATAGTCACGCGAAGAAAGTACGCTTTTCTGCATGTCTGTTGAACATAAATAGTTGGCTAGTACACAACTATTTATAATTATAGATACATTTACTTATGCTTTTCGAAGATACATTCATGCCAATACATCATATTCAATAATTGCGTGGGCTTATATATACAACAATACATTAGCGACCCTTAAACACAGAAACTTGAAAACTTTCGCCTCGTTCTACTAAAGCTAACGTTTTATAAAAAATATAAAAATACATACCTTCAATTATTTAATATTATTGGTCTCTTCCGTATGCCTACTTCAGGCTTCTACATTTCCCCTCTCCCCTTTTCCCCGTTCCTTCATAGAGACCCCTCTAGAGTGTTGTCCGCAGCCACTCAACCTAATGCACTACTGTATCGCATTTGCACGAGGGCACAGGGAAACTGCGGAAAACCAGGCCGATACAGTCTGCTTTATTTTTACTGAGTTTCTACTGTATGGGAATACATTAGAAACCCAGAACTATTGCCTTCCGCTCAGCAATTGGCGCGCAAACCATTGCAAGGCTAAGCGGTAACCCATCCAAGTTATGACCGCAAATAATGCTGCTTAACTCTGGGGAACATCGAAGCCACACACCAATCGCGCGTCCATTGCTGTCGGTCTTCAATTATTTAATATATTTATTATTATTTCTAGTTATAAATTAATTAAAATAGAAGTTAGAATTTTTACTATAATGGTTTTTCAATCGCTGGATGCTTTTGCGAGAATACTTTGTATCAATTTATTCTCCATTTATCAGATAAGCATTGAAAATATATCCTATGTAGAAATCTAGGGATGTCAGCACTCGGGAAATTAGTAATTTAATTATTTCCCATTGAAAAGCTGTAAATGTCCAAGCCAACGAATTAATCCTCAGTAATAAAGTCCCTTTTTCTACATAGCTACTTAGATGAACTGGTAGTCGGTACTCCGGAGATACAAGAAGTAGCCTCGCGGAGGTTGCACATTTTCGTGCTAACTTTTTCGGACCTGAAAGGCACGGTAAAATGCATAGGACGGAAGTCCAGACTCTCGTTAATCGTAACGGGGGGGATGCACGATGTCGACGCTGGAAGAATACCCAGCATTTCGTTCCTGTGGCACCAGTGTCTCCGGGGCTAAAATCCGTCTTCCCTTCTATTCTTTAAGGTGGCGCTTAATTAGCGCCGCTTTCATGAGTTTCCGGGAGAGTGATGTCCTTTTTCTGTGGTCACCACTCACTCCTCTCATCCACTTTCTTCCTTGATTTTCTTCTCTTGCCCTCTATCGCTGACTCGTTTCGTTCTGCTTCGCTCGCCCTCGTGCTCAACGCTTTTGACTGCGCCGCTTTAGTTGCAGAAGCTTCTGAGAAATCTTCAAGGGAGTGAACTTTCTAAACTCGACACCAAAAAGCGAATGCTTTTTAACTGCAGTTACCGCGATAATTGGTCACTGAAATAATTGGTAACTACAGTGGCCATGATTTGATAAAAATTAGTTAACGGTTACAAAATGATACTTTATTATTACTCATTAAATTACTTAAGGTTCGTCAAGCCCGAGTCGCATTACGACGACGAACAAAATTTAAGAACTTTTATAATTGCAAAGCAACATGTGAGTGTTGAGAAGTTTTATATTGCATCACTGCAAAAAAATGCTCCCGTGGTTTTTTAAAATATAAACGCCCCATACGTAATTAAATGAAGAAGTTTTTGTATACAAATTGCCTTTGGTCTTAATTTTAGCAACGAAGGAGTTGTTCAATAGATGAAAAACAAAGTTCCAAATTTTGTTCGTGGACGGAATTAAACGTTTCCATTTGAGTTCACGTCATACCCAATATATATTCTCTAACTCAAATATCTCAGTCAGGTAGGTAGAAAATGTTGAATGTACAATTTTTAACTTTTTACAAATCTACCTCTGTGAGGAGGTATGTTCATCAATGCTTCCTGTGGCTTCCTCACAGAGAAAGTTTTGTAAAAAGTTAAATATAATGAAGAAGCAATATGCAATATTCTACATTACATCCTTGTTTTACATAAATTTGTTATGATGTTATGATTCGCGTGATTTTACTCGTCCACCCTGAAAAAAGAGTTTAATCACTGCAACAAAATATATTTAGTTGAGCTATTTCTTAAAATATTTGTTAACGGTTACAAAATATATTAACAGCAAATAGAAATGAGTGTTCTAATATCAAAGTCTTATTATGACGGCATGTACGTCAAATGAATGAGTTGCTTATTCAATTTTTTTGACATAAGTCGTTCGATGTTTGTTATAAATAAAGAAGGATTTGGGACAACAAGATTACAGATAGTCAGGACAACTTTGGATTTTTTAACAGTTAACAAATAATTATTTGCCGTTGAGCAGATTTAGTAATAGTTAACAAATCTATATTTGAGTAAAGTACCGTCTGTTTGGCGTGATTGTTACGTTTGTTTACAACCGTTGACCCTCAGAGGATTCGTTCGTTCTCGCGTACAGAAGTAAGGAACAAGTAAGGAAGTGTAACGCTGTCACGTTACAATTGCAGCTTACCTATCGTCTTTTGAGCGAGATGGAGATTGTCGATTCAATCGATGTCAGACGTATCATCGTAGAACTAGTAATCGAAAACGTTGAGTACGTCAATTTGCCTGTTATTGAATCTCCAAGTTTCGCGGTAACATGACTTCGAGTAAACGGTATTACGTATAATCCGAAACGTAACCATTACATAAGAAACAATTACATTAATGTAATTGTAACCGTCGATTATAATGTTATTACCGATTCACAAAAATATTTATTTATTTATAAGAAAAATGTATAATAAATATATCTCTCATTAAATACACGTTTATTTATTTGTAATTTTCCCTTCACTTCAACTAATACGATTGGAAGACACATCGAACTAGATGTACCATTCTGTCAAGATATGCATTAATTGATTCAAATTATTATAATGGTAATTGTTAATAAGTATTGTTTAAATTAAAAGTCACTCCAATATTGAGTCAACTTAAAATGTTCTGTGGACACCAATTATTTGGGCCAATTTAGGAGTTCAAATATACGTTAATAAATCACTATTTGTACCAATTGAAAGGGTCAAATAAGCGATTTGTTAATTATAACAAAATATTCATTTCGCCATATTTAACATTATGATTTGTTAATAGTTAACAAATTCTAGTACCCACAAATAAACTCTTTTCTCAGTGCAGAAATAATAAAACGAAGAAGTCGAATTCCTATATAATTAACTCCAGTATGATACGTGGGTGCCATGCTGGTGCACTGAGAAAAGAGTTTATTCGTTACAGCAAATTTTTTATTTCAGCTGTTCCTTTAAGGTTTAATAAAATTAAAAGTCGGTACAATATTGTGTCACCTAAATGTTTATTGGGCATCAATAGGGGGGACTTTTCATTCAAACATACATTTATTAACTGTTAATAAACCATTATTTGTGTCAATTGAAAGGTTCAAATAAGCGATTCGTTAATTATAACAAAATATTCATCTCGCTATAATTAACATTATCAATTGTTAACAGTTAACAAATCCTGTTACCCAAAAAGTAAACTCTTTTCCCAAGTGTGTGTATATATAGACATTATTTTCAACACTGGATTTGAAACAGTATATGAATATTAAGTTACATTCTGTATTGAATATATCTTTTCAATTAATAATATAATGAAAATGCCCTGAGGTGTGACTTAAATGAGTGTTATTTGCATATTCAAATTGGTATATGAAGCCGCATGCGACAGTTATCTCCGTAGCTATGAAAGTAGAATCATTGTAAAATAAATATGCTCCTCTATATCATACCACTATTCCCACACCAATTTTCTCGATTTTTCGGGCCATTCCGAGTATCCTGACATAAAAACCTCGAAAAAAATGTTTTTCATGAAAACAAAGTTTCCTCTATGAGGAATCAAAAGGGCGACAATTACAGACAGCTAGTCAACCGATATTAATGATATAGTTTTAAGCTAAAGCTTATTCCCTATTGACCATCGAGGAGTTGAGTCGAGCGCACCGAGAAATGAGTTTATTTGTGGGTACTAAGATTTGGTATAACTATTGAAAATAACAATTCGTTTATTTTACCCTTTCAATTGGCACGTAGTGATATATGAAAGGTTAATAAGCGTATATTTGAATTCCTCAATTGACCCAAATAATGATTTGGGTCAATAAATAAATTTATTGGACATTGTTTATTGGAAATTTATTGGAAATTGGATAAATTTATACTTGAATGAATATTTTCTTTATTAGTCTCCACGGGACGTTTAGTTGACTCAATTACATTAACTTTTAATTTAAACAATACTTATTAACAGTTACCATTATAATAATTTGAATCAACTAATGCATCGCTTAACAGAACGGTAGATCTAGTTAGATGTACCTTCCGATCGGATTGGCTCAAGTAAAGGTAAAACTACAAATAAATAAACGTGTATTTAATGACAGATACATTTATCCAAGTTATGCCCTTTTAATTATATTCGTAATTGTCGTCACGCTATTATTCTAGATCTCTTCGAGATACAACATTACGACCGTCGGACGTTACTTGTATGTTTACAGTTCGTAAATAACTATTATAATTAAGGCGCATGAAATTGTACTTGTCTATACTGCGCGGCTTTGCGACCTCATATGCTTTTAAATGATTATTATACTCTATCATTATGTATTCCTTATAAATAAATAAATGTTTTTGTGATTCGGTTATAGCAATATAAACGACGGTTACCATACAGCGTGATTCTTTTCATTGTTTCTTATCTAAAGCCTACATTTTAGTTTATACGTAATACCGTTTACTCAGAGCCATGTTATTCCGAAATTTGGGAAGTCAATAACGGGCAAATTGACATACTCGACATTTTCGGTTACTTCTCCGATGATACGTTCGACATCGATTGAAACGGCAATCCCCTTCTCGCTCAAAAGACGATATGTAAGCTGCAATTGTAACGTGGCAACGTTAGTCTTGCTTACTTGTACGTGCTTGTAACCTATTTACTAGTACAGTATAAATATACTTACATTCGAAGGATTTTTCCAATTCGTCGTGCAAGTCCTTCGAAATGAGTAGGTCGTCAATCTTTCGCACTTTTTCGCTGGCAATGCCAAACTACGACTGTGGCTGAGTGCGTCGATCATCGCGCGAGAATGAACTTGTCCTCTGAGGGTTGACGGTCTTAAACAAACATAACAGTCACGCCAAACAGACGGTATTTGACTCACATACAGATTTGGTAATTATTAACAAATCGTGGTCAGGCATTAATTCTCCTGTCACGATAGGTTTCTATTTTGAATAGTTAACGAATATTACATTACATTCTGTATTGGTTATATCTCCCCGAATAATATTACATTGAAAATATCATGGGGTGCGACTGCCATGAGTGCTATTTTCATGCTCGAGTTGGAATTTGAATCCGCATGCGACAGCTATAATTAATCCTATTGAGACATCTCCCTGCCGAAATTGCAGATTACTCGAGATACCACAGAACCAAGGTAGTTCACATTTCCGTACT
>CAXAOA010000053.1:12500-101654 GCA_963970395.1 Ephialtes manifestator | reverse complement strand
CACGCACACGCACACGCACACGCACACGCACACGCACACGCACACGCACACGCACACGCACACGCACACGCACACGCACACGCACAACGCACACGCACACGCACACGCACACGCACACGCACACGCACACGCACACGCACACGCACACGCACACGCACACGCACACGCACACGCACACGCACACGCACACGCACACGCACACGCCACGCACACGCACACGCACACGCACACGCACACGCACACGCACACGCACACGCACACTCACACGCACACGCACCACGCACACGCACACGCACACGCACACGCACACGCACACGCACACGCACACGCACACGCACACGCACACGCACACGCACACGCACACGCACACGCACACGCACACGCACACGCACACACGCACACGCACACGCACACGCACACGCACACGCACACGCACACGCACACGCACACGCACACGCACACGCACACGCACACGCACACGCACACGCACACGCACACGCACACGCACACGCACACGCACACGCACACGCACACGCACACGCACACGCACACGCACACACGCACACGCACACGCACACGCACACGCACACGCACACGCACACGCACACGCACACGCACACGCACAAGCACAAGCACAAGCACAAGCACAAGCACAAGCACAAGCACAAGCACAAGCACAAGCACAAGCACAAGCACAAGCACAAGCACAAGCACAAGCACAAGCTCAAGCACAAGCACAAGCACAAGCACGAGCACAAGCACAAGCGCAAGCGCAAGCGCAAGCACAATCACAAGCACAAGCACAAGCACACGCACAGACAGACAGACATTTTTTCTAAATCACTTTTCTCGACGTTTTGGCCCGTTCTGAGTGTACTGACATGAAAATCTCGAAAAAAAATTTTTCATGAAAACAAAGCTTTCTGTATGCAAAATTAGTGAATTCCTAAAAAAAACCCTCGCGGGTAAAAAATTAAGATAAGTACGCGACTGGCATTCTGCCCCATAAATCACAATGGATAAAAAATATTAGCGGTATATATGTGCAAAACGTTTTGAAATAAATTAAAACCATCCGCAGCATGTAATCTCAAGTACATGTATGTAGAGTTACCAGTACTGATCCCCAGGACTAGTACGTGGATGATTGACCCCAAGCCCGGGAAAATTCTAACAACTAACGATAAAAATTGTGTGAAAAAAAGCGAGCGGTATTTCTATTTATACCTGCAAAAGTTTTGCCATAAAGAGGATTTGTCATTTATAGAAACTTATTAAAATAATAATAATAACAACAAAAATAATTAAAAATTTGTTGCATTGAAAGAAAAAAATATATTCAAAAATAGAAATAAATAAAATTGAAAATAATTTGGTAATTAAAGTGCAAAAAAAATTGACCTTTGTACTTGGCGAGATGATATGATACCATAAACATTAAATAATTAAACAATTGATTACATTTCACAAACTCGCTAAGTACTAAGGTCAATTTTTGTTTGCACTTAAATTACCAAATTATTTTCAATTTTATTTATTTTTATTTTTGAATATATTGAAACGTTTTGCACGCCTAAGCGTTTCTAGATTATGGTTAAAATGGGCATGAATTTTATATTAATTTTATTAATTCGCTCGTGGAGGTTGGGTTTGAGCTCTGGACCCGAGAGGAAAGGAAAGATAGAGGATTTTCTTGTTTTGTGTCTTTTTGTATTTGAGTGTGTGCATATCGGGCTGTAAAATGCGAGACGCGGGTACGTGTGTACTCGATGTACAGGCCTACACGCAGCGGTTGGATTGTAGCATACGCGTAGGCCTGGGAGTTAGTGCGATGCACTAGCAAGTGTACCGCGGTGCTCTGTATCCAGGTAAGACCGTCAGCAGGATTTTGGCGGGATGGAAATGAAAGTATGTACCGCAAGTCTTTCGATTTTGTCAAGTGGTGTCAGCACAATGCCAAGGCCGATCGAGAAAACCAAAACGAATGTTTTATAGGAATTCGGTGTGGCTATAATAGCCAGGCCGAACCACTATATAATTCCTACGAGGATGGAGAGAATTCCGGTGTTCATTTTATATCGAGGCCTGTTTTCTTCGAGGGAACACCCGTATGAACACAATGTCCAGGCGGATGTGGAGAGTAAGGAAAGTTTTAAGGAACTGCGAGTATCGAGAGTGACTTCGACCCGTCGCAGGAGCTGGGCGAACTCACGAAAAATAGGTAATTTGAAAGTGTCGAGACGATCTCGAGACTTTCAAACCGGAGAGGTGTTCCAGGTAGGAATTTCGGTATAGGACTAAGGTGTCTCTTCTTCGTGCTCGTCGCTTATATACCCGGGACTACCTGTGGTAATTTCGTCGCACTGCTGCCCCTACCCGCGGTGACCCGCTCTCTGCTGCCCGCAGGGGGCAAGGCGTTCCGTCACAATATCTTTTTCTTTCAATGCAACTATTATTTAATTATTTTTATTGTTATTATTATTATTATTTTAATAAATTTCTCTTAATGACAAATCCTCTTTATGTCAAAACTTTTCCACGTATAAATAGAAAAACCGCTCGCTTTTTTTCACACAATTTTTATCTTTAGTTGTTAGAATTTTCCCGGGCTTGGGAGTGGTCAACCATCCATTTACTCGTCCTGGGGATCAGTACTTGTAACTATACATACATGTACTTGAGATGACATGCTACGGATGCTTTTAGTTTATTTCAAAACTTTTTTGCACATATATACCGCTAGTTTTTTTTATCTATTGTGATTTTTGGGGCAGAACGCCAGTCGCGTAAATGTACTTGTCTCAATTTTTTACCCGTGAGGGTTTTTTTTAGGTTCAATATCTCTAAGTAAATCTTGACGGAATAGGACTACATAATCATAGTAATATCAATCTTCAAATATCGGCGAATAATTCCGACTCACAACGGTAAAGGATTGATCGCTGGAAAAAGGGTGGGGGGGGGGGGGGGGGGGGGTACACGAAGGACAACGTACACCGGCAATACACTATAGCACGCAATTCTAGCTTGTATAAACAACCTCTAAAACTTTGTGTGGGCGCCAGCTACTGTGCGGTTGTAGCACCGGCACTTAAACTGTCACTTGACAGTTTGTAACACTTTTCACCGGCCTGACTGATGGAAATATCTTGTAAATATCTGCTCGGCTAGCCGGGAGCGAAGAGGGGGCTCAGGGTGAACTTCCGAACACGATGGCTCTTATAAATTACCTCGGTACGATTTGCTAATTCTGAAGGGGAGGGGATTCTCGAATTCATCACTTAAAATTTGCACTAATTCACGAAACACAACGCTATATAATTATCTGTAAACACCACCACACGAACTCGAATGCGGAAAATACTATGGAATTTCTTATCTTGGAAATACCGGTCCAAACATGGCAGCCGGTTTCGTTAATGGATTTTTCGGCTGCTATAAATTGATAATTAGGGCTAGGAAAAGCTTGAAAAGGGGAAAAAGGATCACAGGCACATTATACAGTACTCACGCTACAGGTCTCGACACTCACTCTCCCAGGAACGATACTCCTGGATCTAGGCTCATAATCACATCGTCCACTCTAAATTTTCCATATCGGCTTCCTTATCACCGCAAGGCCTGGCTCGAAGTGTCGAAAATTCCCTTCGTCTTCTTTCTCGATGTATTCGGCGATGTTCAGAGATTTTCTGGCTCCGTCGGCTCGAGAGCACTACGCGCTTCGGCATCGATCGCTGGATCGAGTGCGGCTGGTCAGTGGCGCTCGGAAGGTGCTGTGGCGGGCACTGTAATACAGCTTGATTGCCGTATTACACTGCCGGACGTTTGTTTGAATACACGTACACTCACGCAGTTGGGCGGCTAACTCCAACATATGTGCACACGAGCGAGGAGGCTACTCGTGTGACGCGGAGTGTACTCCTCCGCTGACTGGCTTGATCTTACCCAGATAGACATTTGGTGACACAGGGACAGCATAAACGCGTCACACAACGGATGCTATGGCGGAATTAACGTAGCAATGTACGCCTGAATCAAGAGTCGCGGTAGCGACTCGACGCCAAGTTAAAAAAGAAATTAATGTTGCCTTCACACTACGATTTGTCTGTTTGAGCTATTATGTGACGGCTTACCGTGCCATCTTTTCATGACGCCAAGACAAAGCCATATTTGTGGTACATAAATATTATGGCGTGGTGCAGTCGTGGCACTACAATGTCGCCATGATTCAAGTTCAGATCATGTCTCTATGGTGCCATAATTGCTCCATGTCGTGTCACTGAGTGTCTGAGGTGTGAACGTCATTCTGTTACTATGGTGCCATTTTTGCAGAATATTTGGGATGGTAATTGCAGCATGGTGGAAGCATAATGGTGGCACGCCATGCTGTCCTAAAAGTCGTTATCGATCTTTTTTGACTGTCAGTTAGGAATCGTAACCGTTTTATTTCTTTGTATCTGTTACTTGCATTATGTTTTAGTTTTTTTTTTCTTGTCTAACATTTCAAATCGCGAGTCAAAAGTATAAGCGAGAACAGAATCTTTTATCTTCTCCGATATTAAAGGGTTGGTTCGCCCGAGAGGTTTGGTACATTCAAAGAGTAGACCCTTTGTGGGTAGTCGAAGCTGCCTGAGCTTCGTATTCTTATATACGTTGAGGCTTCAAAACACTTGCGACAAACGCGTCGTCCGTTCGCCATATAGTGGTATCTTACGAAACACTGGTGCCTAATTCTCCGCTAGATGGCGAGCCTGAACGTATATAAGAATGGAAAGTTTTCCTGTGTTCGACTACACACGAGGGGTCTACTCTTTGAATGTGTCAAACCTCTTGGGTTTACCAACCCTTTAATATTGAAGAAGATAAAAGAATTTGTTCTGTCTTATTCTTTTGACTCGGAATTTGAAATGTTAGACAAGGAGAAAACTAAAACTCAAAATGTCTAGCTGACAATAAAAAAATATCCATAACGACTTTTAGCACAGCAAAGCGTGCCACCATTATGCTGCCACCGTGCTGCATTTATCATTTTAAACATTGTGTAAAAATGACACCATAGTAACAGAATGACGTTCACACCTCGGACGTTCTCACCACGACATGGATCAATTATGGCACTATGGAGATATGATCTGAGTTTACAGCATGGCGACAGTGGAATGCTACTAAGCCTGCACGGCACGGTATACCGTCACATAATAGCTCAATTCGGACGTACATCACTACCTTAATTCCGACATAGCATGCCGTTGTGTGACGCGTTTATGCTGCTACAGTGACATGATAAGATACTTCCGCGGCACGTTTGTCTATCTGGGTATGGTCTCCGGGGTTAGATGGTCTCTCCTCTCCAGCCCATACTCTCCCCACGTCACTCTGCCTAGGCTGCCGTAGTCTCTCTCGTATCTCGTCCTTCTATGAGATCACTCGCATAACTAATCAATCATACTGGAGAGAAAATGGTGGAGGGATAACGAGTGATTGCTATACATAATATTATGAAACGTTTCGCGGTTTTTACTCTCTTAATAAAAGAAATTGATGAAGTTATTCTAATAAAAAGCTACACCTTTTTCGCGTGTTCTTAAATTCTTGCTGTTACGTGGCACTTATTTTGTGCGCATCAAGGGTTCGTGCTCTGGACCGGAGCAGGTTCGAGAAGAGGGATGATGGATAAGAGTGTCTGTGTTTTGAGGATTTTTATGATGCCTCAGTTTTAGGTTCTTAGTTATTTCTCTTATTTACAAAAGATCGCCTTCTTCATCATCGGCACTCACAAGGAGGTTGTTGGAAGGCGGGTTTGAATTCAGAAATGGGGGTCGTGGTCGGTCAACCGTAGCACGAGGGATACCCCACCACTTGCTCGAGTCCAAACCAGATTTGAGGGAATTAAGCGGGTTTTTCTAATCCCGAAAGTTAAAAAAAAAAAATAAGACTCGAAATTCATGTAGTCGGAGGTGCTTCTACATGGAGCTTTACACTCAATTTTCTAACGAGAATTTATTGTTGTTTGTTGGTACGCGTCGGTGCGTCTTGAATTCTTAACTTAGTCATGCAGGAATGTTCCCGAAAATAGTGGCCGAAAAATTGATTTTAAATTCACGTTTGTGGAGCTTAACACTCAATTTGTTAAAGAATTTTGAACATTATCGATGCGTGCTGCTTATTCTTTTAACTTTCAAAAAGTCCTCATACACAGATTTGCCGGGAACAATCGTATGGTTGTTCGCAAATCTGTCGTTGTAATCATAGGACGCGCTTCGATGTTCGGAAGTTGTTGATGTTTCATTCGTCGATGGCTGCGTTGTTTGTGTCTACGGTGTATCGTCTGGAGAGTGGAGGGAGGCGCAATGCTGCTGTAGTAGCTGGTGTGTTGTCTAGGTCTCGTCGTTTGGTTTGTCGGGAGTCGGGACGCTTTATTAATGATTTCATTCTCGGCACTTGAATTTATATCTTTGAAACGCCGAGAATTCAAGAAATGATATAATTTATTTTTGCAAATAGCGAAAAAGAAATAACACAACAAAAAAAAATTCTGAATGTTTTCTTTTTTTTTTCTTTTTGTTGATTTGCGTAAAAAGGTGATATTTTGAATTACATAAAATCGGAATAAAAAAAAAAAAATTAATAGTTTTTATTTTGAAAAGTAAGAATTATTTAATTTATGTCTTTAATCGTTATTAGTTGTTTCTACTATGGTTGCAACGTAAACGGGTATTTATTCGATAATTCCGTATCTTCGCTTGAGAATTTTATTTCAGATTATATTATGATGTTTTGGTACGCAGAAATACTCTGCCGATTCCCGGAATTCAGGCGTCTGTGAGTAGGCCTACTCATACGTCGAGCGTCGGTGTGTTGCGTGTATGTGTAGCTTGCGCGGCCCTCTGCTACGATAATGGTGCGCACGATAGTAAGCGAGCGTTTACGATTCCTTCTTATCACCTCTGCGCTCCTGCTACAGGAGACTCGAGAGAACTCGGTTCTATTTGTTTAATTAACGCTCTAAAAAGTGCGGTTATTAATTAATAGCACGTACTCATTCTCTTTGCTTGGTGGAGTGTTTTTGGGAATCGATGGCCTCCACACAAATCGATCTCAACACTCACACGCGCCTTTCCACGCGAGAATAGAGATCTCGCGCAGGGCTTTCAGCCGACAGGTACGTGTGACTGCTAAAACGCGAAATAGGGTCTGACCCGCGTGCAAATTATGTGCGGGAGATACTGCCAGCCAATGCGCTGTGCACGGGGGACAAAATATCTCCGTTTTCACTCGCTTAGCAAGGATAGCCAACGCGCTGTGCGTGGGGACCCAAACTTAAGGGAGTGCCTTAATTCTTTCCAGGCTTAGACGGCCAGCGCGCTGTGCGTGGGAATCTGTAGCCCAGAAGAATTTCCTATCTGCTCAACCTGAGGACCCGATAGCAAGAACGCAATGTCAGGGGACCAGGCCGTTCAGGAGAGCACTAGCTGGATGTTACGTTAATTATTTGACAATACAAGTAAAACGAATATTTGTGCTGTAAGGCAGCGTGACTCTACGTTATTATACGTGGTAAAATCGTGAGTGCCAGTCGCTTCCGGTGGTCCTGCTTATATACCCTGTGGGTGTGGTATAGACGGGGGTGTGCAACGGTAAAGTTATTAATTTTGCCATGGCAGCACAATCGGCCTACGTGGCAGTCACGTGATTATCTTTTGTCCTTTGTTAATTTTCAAGGCCTGCCACGTGCCGTCCGTGAGGAGGTTCTCTTGCGGTTGAGACGAGGTTCAATTTTGTTGTTGCGTGTAAATTCCCGAATGGTGTTAGGTTGAAAATTCACATTTTTTTGGAAATAATGAATTTTCAATTTTTTTATTCGTTAAATATTTAGTGTTTCTATGTCTTAAATGTTAGTCTGATAGTGGTTGTTTTGTTTAATTGTTTTTGTAAAAGTTATTCAACAATTTATTTGCTTTTGAGGTTTTTGTTGAATAACTTCTTTGTTCGTTCGTTTCCTTGAATGTGTTTTAGTGATTTGCATGCGCCGCTTCATGCTGGGATTTTGTGTTTTTTGTTTATTAATTTATTGACGGTTTTCGGCTTTTTATGCTGGAATAGATGATTTTTAGAGGTGTTTACGCCTGCGTTCGAGAACCTCTGTTAATTACGCGACATTTTGACGGTCGTCTTTCTCACGTAGGCTTTTAGGCTCTTCGTGATTTCTAATTAGTAGTTGTTGGGCCCCGCCCTTCCTAGCACATGACTTATCATCGAACTCTGTTATCCTGTTCCGCTTGTGTTTGGTGGGTCGCTTTCTTACGTGGTTGTAGATCGATATTGGTCTTTGCGGGCGGGAGAGCGATGGCGCGCTTGTTTTGGCGTGACTGAGAGAGGTAGGTCTAGCGCGCGTGAGCGCGCGATCTCAGTTGATAGTTTTGGCGACACTCACTATACCAAAACTGGTCCGTGATGGCCGTCCCGTACAGTGAGTGACGCCCAGAGCTCATCACGCGCGCGGCTATTGTATTCGCGTGTCGTCTTGGCGGTTTCTTTTGTGGTCTACCGGTGGTTATTTTCGATTGACTCGGCACTTGAGGTGCTTTTAATTTTTTACTTCGTGATTTTCTGATTCATTAAGATTTTAACTTTTTGTTTCTTTCCGCCCTCAGGTGTGGAGTCAATGGAAAACAAAATTTTCTTTTGATTTTCTACCTTTTGTTTGTTTTTTTTTTTTTTTTTTTTTTTTTATAGGATGCTGGTAGGGTTGTCGCCAAGAGACGTCCCGTTACAATTAATATAAACTAAATTCCATAAAGCGTTTCTGGACTAACAAAAAATAAAATATTTATGGTGTGTGGTGGCCTTCGAGCCAGCCTACAGGGCAGAGCTTGTAAAACTCTGCTTTGTTACAAATCATATATATGAGAATTCAGTGATAAGTTCAGAATGAATCTAGGGTATATTCTATACGATCTCCCGAGACCTTCGTAAAAATCTCGACACGAATCTTAAATAAATTCGTTAAAATCTTCAGAGCCTCTTGTGAGAATCTCGGAAAGAAGTTCGGATACATTCTTTGAAAGCGCGTAGAGAATCTGGCCTACATTCTTGGAAATCTCGTACAGAGTCTGGGATAGATTCTCTGGAATCTCGTGAAAAATCTAGAATAGAGTCTCTGTAATGTCTTGAAGAACCTGAAATAGATTCTATAGAGTCCCAGCGAGAAGATTGCTGCAGGAACCATGCTTCACTATATTCAACCTCTCTGCGAAGTTCTCTGTGATATACTCGAGATTCTTGGAAAGATTCTCACCGAGATCTTCTGAGGATCTGAACTGTACTACTTTTGCCTACGCGGGTAACTAACAATAAGTTATTAACTAATACAAATATCGTCAGATTCCATCTGTCTGAGCTAAGGATGGCCTGCCGCATACAGGCATTTTACTACTTAATTACTTGATGACACACTATGAATTTAAGTACACTGAATTATGTATCGTATCGAATAATTCTTAACAAAATGTTGTATTCTTTATAGTTATTTACTCACCGTATAATTTCTAAATGATATCCCACTATACGTCGAAATATGTCTTTAGCGTCATCGAACGATGAGACACCTCTGGAACTGTGAATGTTCTTGATTCTATACGAGAGTACAGATAATCGGCCACATACATGCAGAATTAAGGTTATAAGTAAGCAAACTGAAGCGGTGTGAACTGCATTAAGGTAAACCATGGGTGTCTGATAGATGTATATTAAAGCGTAAATTCGAGTCCTGTCAAAGCTGAGAGGTAGGTATGTACGGTATGGAAGGTCCAATGATGACCAAGTGTTATTTTCTGCATCTATAATAATGTTAATAACTAGCATTATATATGCAATTAATACAAAACTCTACAGTAGATTCCCTCCGATTTTGAGGACTCGGGACCACCCGCCTATTTTGTGTCAAATGAAGGTCCTGACGCTGCGTACAAATGACGTTTATTCACCACTTGAAATTTAAATTACTGATGGCGTAATTGGCAACTCGGAGGGAGAGTACTGTATGTTATGCATTTGTCATGTTGAATTTTAGGATATACCTACTAGATCTAAGAAGGGGCTCCAATGGTTTCAGGTGGTAACAAACTGGCGTTATGGTACCGAAAATCATCATAACCGTATAAAATCGCTTGGCTAGGTTATAATAGTTCATGTAAATTTTCTCCTCATCCAGAGAACGATGGGTGTTTATGTAGAACGTACTCTCAATGTCTGTAATGGTTCGGTGGAAGGCGCAACTATATCTTAAAACGATAAGCTTGGCAATAACCATTGTTTGAACTAAGGTTTCAGAGAAACTTAAGCTGAGTAGAACTATGTCATCAACAACATAAAACATATCAGCGATACCAAGTGTTAATTGAATTGCCAGATAGATAATCCAAATGTTGCAACGGGTGTACGTGTTTTCCGTCGGCCAAATTCCACCAATAGAGAGTACCTGTTGATTCCATCGAAACAAAGAAAGACGTCTGCCTTCAGTACTCTAAAACAGCATAAATGAAGTAAGATTAAATTGTTATATGAAAGATATAAGGTGAAATAGATTAAGGAATTTTATTTAGCCTGGTAGGAAAGTTTATCAGTTGATCAGGTCACCACCGAGTTTAGAATTGTAGAAGCTCCAATCTTCAGTCGCAGGGAAAATAAATAATATATTTTCCTTTTAACGTTTTGACTTATATCGGATTCCGCTTTAGAAATGTCTATTTCTATTGTATAAATAAGCAAATAGAAATCAACAATATCACATGTAGGAATGCCGATCTCTTGCCGTTCTTGGATAACCGTCTGTGTCTTGGACCAGTATTAGCAGGCAACACTCGGCTGTCACGATAGGCCCAAGCCTCAACAGGATAATGGCCCTCAAAGGGCCAGTCCCTAATCTAAGATTCGGCGCCAAACTATCGCCAAATGTCAACTAAGCAACGAACCAACACTGGCTTAGGAAATAGTAGGATCAGTTGAAGTACCAGAAGACTCCTAAAATAATGCGTGATCCACCGACACTGGTGGTTGTGCGGTCGGTATGCGGCTCTGGTGGTCCCCCGAGTTAAGCAGCATTGATGACCGTTTAGCCATGCACCGACTGGCACATCAATCAGTGAGCGGGAGGTCAGTTTTTCTGAGACCTCGGTGTTTACACTTAAGTAAGTTACTTTCGTGAATGCACCGGGAAATCAGAAGATTATACGGCCGTCTGTACCGGTACGGGTTTTCCGCAGTTTCCTCGTGCCCGTGGCAAATTCGGTACAGTGTTGCCACAGTCGGCTGCAGAGGCATTGGAAAGTTAGGTTATCTTAGTTGAAGGGCGGGTAGGGAGTGATAGGAGTAAGGGTGGGAAGGGCGGTAAAAGGCAATTGGAGCCATACCATGGAAAGAATGAAAATAATGGGTAACCCGTTTGTTGGCGAAATCTCGGGTCAAGCTTGGGCATGTTCTAGCATAACGTTAATCTGGTAGCCCAACGGATGCCTACTATTTCCTGAGCCAATGCTGGTTCGCTGCTTGCTTGATATTTGGCGATAGTTTGGTGCCGAATCTTAGATTAGGGACTGGCCCATTGACGACCCATTATCCTGTTGAGGCTTGGGACTATCCTGACAGCCGAGTGTTGTCTGCTTATACTGGGTCCAAGATACAGACGGTTGTCCAAGAACGGCAAGAGATCGGCATTCCAACATGGAACGGTGTCCTCCCGTCATTATTTCAATGAACTATGTACGGGAGCTAGTCGCAGGCACGCCACGTTTTATGTAGAAAAACATATTTATCTGTTGATCCTCTACCAAGGGATTTGACTTGTCTAATAGGATTCGGTTTAATAGTTTTGCAAGAAATTTTTTGTTTGTAAAAGAAATTTAAGCGAAGAATCTTTTGTTTTGAACTGTTTTTTTATGGGATGGTTACACTTTTAATACTTGGTGTACCATTTTTGTTTTGAAAAAACATTTTTGGGTGGATTTGCTGTCTTTTTGAAAGTCAAAACGTCATGAAAAAAAAACAAACAAACTGTGTATTCATTTACAGTAATAAGTATATAAAGGTCACAAGACCCTACTAAGTGTACACAAGAATAAGCCTATACAGAGTGTAAAAAGTCGACGTGATCGGATTATAACTAAAAAATGTAGAAAAATCACACAAGTAAGAATCACTTTGCGAAAATGTCATACGAACAATAGTTTCTTAGTTATTAGTAATCAGCGAGGGCCAATCACAGAGCAGTCGATATGACGTCACAGCGACACTGCCCAGATGCCGCAACTTCATTGTACTTCGATATAGCTTGCATATAAGACGATCACTAATCGCCTCGGCACACTAACGGTCCGAAGGCAGCGTAAAACAAATGATGGCGTGACAGAAAATTCGATGTTTGACGCTTGAAAATAAAAATAAAAGTCGTGGAGTCTTGGAGATACTAATAAAAACTATCTAGGAGCACTCCACGAATGCAGAAAATGGTTTTTCTAATGCGTATTCAAATTTAATAATTATTTTGCTTAGAAAAAAAGAATCTGATGAATTCTAAAAAATACGAAAAAAATTGTTCAACGGCAGCAAGTTATTTTCGCAGCAAAAATTGTCATGTTTAAATTACGATTCGTCATTAATTAACAGTAATAATGTGCCATTCGGCTCCTAGATATTGACTTTTTTTAACGTACCGAAGGACTTATTGCGACAGATTTTTTAAATCCGGAAATCAATTTCCATAATCATAATTGAAAGGTGTCTTATGGAATCTTCGATCAACCATGAATTTACTTTCATTGTTCATTCTTTCGAGAATTTTTGTTGTTTAGCTTTTTTGAAGATAAAAGAAACACGCAAGCGGGGATCACGTCTATCCGCATTTGTTTTTAATAGTTTCTACTATTTTTTTTACTTTAAAAGGAAAAAGGTCGCGGTATCATCGGTTTACGATAAGAGAAGGGATGAAAAAATTAAAGAATACAAATTAGCTTGTTTAATAGTAGACATCGATTCTTTTGCGAATGTCCTGGAGGTTTCTCCCTGCCAGAATATTTTCCCCAGACGAGCATCAATATTTCAAAAATGTGCTGGAGGACATTTTTGTTCTCCCGGCCAGAACATTTTTCCTAGATGAGCATCAGTATTTCAAAAATGTCCTGGAGGTTTCTCCTCGCGAGAACATTTGCCCGAGCCGAGCATTAATATTTTTTATCAAATGTCCTGGAGGTTTCTCCTCGCGAGAATATTTGCCCGAGCCAAGCATTAATATTTTTTATCAAATGTCCTGGAGGTTTCTCCTTGCGAGAACATTTGCCCGATCCGAGCATTAATATTTTTTATTCAATGTCCTGGAGGTGTCTCCTCGCCAGAACATTTTCCCTATATCAGCATCAATACTTCAAAAATGTCCTGGAGGTTTCTCCTCGCAAGAACATTTGCCCGAGCCAAGCATTAATATTTATCAAATGTCCTGGAGGCTTTCCTCGCCAAAACATTTTCCCTAGATGAGCATTAATATTTTAAAAATGTCCTGGAGGTTTCTCCTCGCAAGAACATTTTCCCGAGCCGAGCATTAATATTTTTTATCCCATGTCCTGGAGGTTTCTCCCCGCCAGAACATTTTCCCTAGATGAGCATCAGTATTTAATAAATGTCCTGGAGGTTTCTCCTCACGAGAACATTTGCCTGAGCCGATCATTAATCGCCCTGGAGAACCTCCAATACATTTGATAAAAAATATTAATGCTCGGATCGGGCAAATTTTCTCGTGAGGCATAACCGCAAGGATATTTTTGAAATACTGATGCTCATCTAGGGTAAATTTTCTGGCGAGGAGAAACCTCCAGGACATTCGCAAAAGAATCGATATCTACTATTAAACAAGCTATTTTGAATTCTTTAATTTTTATTTGTCCCTTCTCTTATCGTAAACAGATACCGCGACCTGTAGACCTTTTAAAGTAAAAAAAAAAATAGAAAAAACTATGAAAAACAAAAGCAGATTCATGTGACAGCCGCTTGCGCGTTTTTTTATCTTCAAAAACTCCTGAATTTGTTAAATGCGCTCGATTCAGTTCTTCTTGAGAATATTATTGGTGAAATAAAGACCATTTTTTAAAAACATTTGCAAAAAAGCTAAACAACAAAAATTCTCGAAAGAATGAACAATGAAAGTAAATTCATGGTTGATCGAAGATTCCATAGGACACCTTTAAATTATGCATATGGAAATTGCTTTCCGGATTCAAAAAATCTGTCGCAATGAGCCCTTCGGTACGTTACAAAATGTCAATATCTAGGAGCCAAATGGCACATTATTACTGTTAATTAATGACGAAACGTAATTCAAACATGACGAGTTTTGCTGCGAGAAAAACTTGCTGCCGTTGAACAATTTTCTTCGTATTTCAAGAGTCGCGGTAGCGACTCGACGCCAAGTTAAAAAAGAAATTAACGTTGCCTTCACACTACGATTTGTCTGTCTGACTGGACGGGCTGTTACTCCTGGCGCGACGGTCGCTACTGCTACTCTATTTATTCCGAAGGCGGCCACTCACCGGCCGTTTTCAAATTATAACTCGAATTATATTTGACCACACGTCGAGAACGAAAGATGTGTCAGGTTCAATATTTTTTATTTTTTTTTCTCTTTCAAATGAGACCTGCGGCAAGGAAGTCTGTTTCTTTAATGCTGATATCTGGCATCTTAGTAATTCTCGCCGAGCGACTTTATGTTCCTCCCGTACGGCCGCACTCACACAACTTTAAATGTCCCAACCTATATTTGCCGACGTATTATCTCTGACCACATGTCGCGAACGAAAAATGTATCATGATCAATATTTTCTATTTTTTTTTTCTTTCGAATGAGACCTGTCACAAGAAAATCGGTTCATTTACCGCTGATATCTGGTCTTTTCAAAGTTTTTCGTGTTTAACGCACTCACACAATCTCGATTCACGTATTCACGTACATACATTATATAGAAGCGCCGCGCGCAGGCGCGAGTGGCGGCTCGCGAGCAACCAGTGTGTGACGTCACACAGTCGCCAGCCGTTCAGTCAGTCAGCGCGTGTTGCACAGCCGACAGCATCAAGAGTCGCGGTAGCGACTCGACGCGAAGTGTACATTTATAATTCGTGTATTTTTATACTTTAAATCAGTGTTTAATAATTTAAATTTAAATCAGTGCGAAATATTTTAAATCAGTGCTTAATACTTTACATCAGTGCTGAAATTAATTAATTTTTTTATAAATGAGTGTGTGATAAATGAGTGTTGACAACAATCGCAGTGCGTTCTCGACCCCAGTGCTTCATCGTTTATGGGATTATTTTTCATCATAAAGTGTGATCTTTTTCGTTTTCATCAGTGTCTGACTGCTGTCTACGTTTACAGTCGAGTATAGTTTCAGTCAGTGTCTGCCGTGACTAACCTCATTTCAGTAAGTATCTGTCGTGATTACCCTAGCGGATCTGAAGAACCGCAAAATAACCGAAGAGTGACCGGTCGTTATGGAACAAAAAATCACTCCAGAATAACCCAGAAGGAACCTAGTGACCGGCGGGTAACCGTAAAGTGACCCGTAATGAACTCAATGTTCCGTTTCGGGTCTTATATGAAGATCTTTCAAATAACCGAAAAACAACTTTTAACAAACTGTCGGTTACTTCTGCGTTACTTTAAAGTTTGTTTTTGGTTAAAACATTGGTCGCAGTGCAGTTGCAATCGGGTTCTTTTTTGTTCCAAAATAACGGTCGCTTTGTCGGTTACATTCCAGTTGTTTTACGGTAAAACAACTGGAAATGAACCTCATAATGACGGTTACTTGTATGTGACCGTAAAGCAACCACAAAATGACGGTTGCTCGGATCCACTAGGGTAACCTTCTTTTAATCAGTGTCTGCATAGATTTTCGGTCGTTCATTAACAAAAGTTGTTCGGATTTGTAGTTGATTGAAATATTAACAAGCGACAAGAGCTGTTTGGCTTTGTAGCTGTCAGTAGGGTTTCGACAGATCCTACGCTGACAAGAGCAATTTGGCTTCGTAGATGTCGACAAAGAAAAAAAGTATTAAAAATTAAAAACAATTAGAATTATTGAACTATTAAGGGGAGGGAGACAGATAAAAAAAAAGATTTTGGAAATTCAATATCATCCAAATCCTATTATATATGAAAATGCCCAACGCACTGTATTGTTGGTACTCGATGAAAGGATTTTTTACTGTCGACTGACTTGCATATGCTTTTGAATATTATCTTAAGCAACGTTCTTAGGTTTTCCATTCTGCGCATGATTCAGATCAAACTACTAGGCAGATTGGAATTGGTGGGTAATGGTTGGGAATCGATAAATAAGATTAGTGGACTGTATTATATTGCAAATTACGATTTATTAGCGAAGAGCTCGCAACGGCGACGCTCTCCCTTCGCCATCTTGAATCGAACACTGCCCTCTCGTGGCGACTTCTTACAATCCTCAACATGCCGCCCGCCTTGAACGAGCGTCTCTTTCAACATAAAGATTGTATTTGACTCGATATAAACTAAATAAATAATAAGATGCGAAAGCAAGAAAGCAAGAAAAATATTGTCGTAAATGAATATCTTGCTATCACAACGAAGATATGCGAGTCTTTTAGTTTGTAGCACTTATTTCTAATGACCTTTAAAAAATAGAAATACGAACAATTTAACTGAAAATATTGAGTTATAATTTGTAACAACAATATAACTTTATTGTCTCTAATCGGGGTTAAGGTACTTTAGATAAAACTTTTAAGTCCTTAGGTTCTCGTGGAACTGTCTTTATCGGGAATCACTGATCGTCAACTATGTCATATGGAAGTGTACATAGCTTCTTGAGAGCGCGTTTGTAAACTCCAGTTGGAGTCTGGACTGTAGCTACACGCACTACCTCGTCGTCACCAGGATGGACCTCGATTATACGACCCATTTTCCATTGAAGAGGCGGTACGTTGTCTTCGATTAGAAGCACAAGAGTGCCGACTTCAACGTTTTGGCCTCGGTTTGACCATTTCGTCCTTGTCTGCAACTGATGAAGGTATTCTCGATGCCATCGTTGCCAGTAGTGTTCCTTCAGCTTCTGTAAATGCTGCCAACGATTAAGTCGGTTATCGGGTACATCTACATAGTGTCTCTCGGCAGGGTGCAATAGTGAATCGCCTGTGAGGAAGTGCGAAGGAGTGAGAGCTGTGTAGTCGTTAGGATCGGAGGACAATTGGGTCAGAGGTCTTGAATTTAGTATTGCTTCGATTTCTGAAAGAAGGGTGTAATACTCCTCGAAAGTGTAAAGGAGATCTTTTACCGTTATTAAGAGGTGTCTTTTTACGCTTTTTACTGCGGCCTCCCATAAGCCACCAAAGTGGGGTGCTCGAGGCGGGATGAAGTGCCACGTGATGTGTTGCACAGCAAGCGTTGTCGAAATCTTGGTTTTCTCGTTTTTCAGAAATTCGTACATTTCGTTGAGTTCTCTGGCAGCTCCGACGAAATTGGTTCCATTATCTGAATATATATGGGAGCTGGTTCCTCGTCGTGCCGAAAATCGTTTGAGAGCTGCTAGGAATGCTTCCGTAGTCAAGCTGCTCACGAGTTCGAGGTGGACTGCTTTAGTCTTAAAGCAGGTGAAAACTGCAATGTACGCTTTTGAAGTGGGAATTTTCCCTCGTCGTTTGCTCTCTCGTATCGTAAACGGGCCTGCGTAGTCCACGCCGCATACGTCGAATGGACGAAGAGCTTCAGTGACTCGGTTAGCTGGCAAATTTGCCATTATTGGGTCGTGTGTGAGTGGTCGGTAGCGGAAGCACGGTATGCAACTTTGTGTAACTTTTCGAGCCTCGCGTCTTCCCGACAACGGCCAATACTTCATGCGGATGAAGCTCAACAGATGCTGCGGTCCGCAATGACGTAGCTTGAAATGTTCGTGCCTGAGGATAAGCGGCGTGATATGATGCTTCGACGGCAGAACAATCGGATGTTTTTGATCTATCGAAATGTCAGCGTTGCGTAGACGTCCTCCTACCCGAATTAACCCGTCGTCGTCGATGAACGGATTGAGTTGCAGAAGGGAACTTTTGTTGTCTACACTCTGATTAGCTCTTAGATTGATCAGCTCTTGCTTAAATCTTTCGCGTTGAACAACGCGAAGAATAATGATCGCCGATTTATCCAATTCCGTTGTTGATAGGTTTTCATTTTGTCGATTGCCTCTAGCGTTTTCTATGAATCTGACGACATATCCGAATATTCTTTGTAACCGTGAGAATGATGAGTACTTCTTCAACATCATGTCTGGAGTCTGAGTCGTTGTGAGTACTAACTCGGGCTTACGACCGGGGTCTTCTTTGCTGCGATATAATTGCTGCGGTGGCCACATCTTCTTCGATGACATCCAAGTAGGTCCATGCCACCATAATCGATTCTCGACAAGAGTGTCAACTGAGATACCTCTTGATAACATATCAGCTGGATTGTCGTCTGTTGGAACGTGATTCCATTCCGCATCTGCGGTTGCTGCTTGAATTTCAGCTACTCTATTCGCGAAGAATGTCTTCAGCTCGTGAGGACTCGTTTTTATCCAACAAAGGACAATTGTTGAGTCGCTCCATAAATAAATGTTTCGTACTTTTCCTTGTAATGCGTTCTTGACCGAGACGATCAGTCTGGCAAGCAATAAAGCTGCACATAACTCCAATTTTGGTAAGGATATTGTTTTCAATGGCGCTACACGAGTCTTCGAGCATATCAGGAATGATTGAGATGTCCCATCGGTTGATTTGTACGAACAATATGCACAAGCTCCGTACGCTTTCTCGGAAGCATCGCTGAAGCCGTGCAGATCAAAGTGTTCTGCTTGGTTATCTGGATTCACGTTTCTCGTGATAATCAAGTCGTTGATTTTTGGCAGAGCCCGATAATAGTTCAGCCAATTCGTAAACGTGGCTTGCGGCACTGATTCGTCCCACGTGAGTTTTAGTTTCCACAATTCTTGCATTATCATCTTGGCGATAATTATCACAGGTCCGATGAGTCCGAGAGGATCATAGATCCTTGCTATTTGCGATAGTATATTTCTCTTAGTCGGTTTGCCGTCTTCCGTGATGTCCACAGAATATCGTAGCGTGTCCAACGATAAGTTCCATAGTAACCCTAATGTTTTGAGGGGCTCTTGTTTGTCCAGGATCAGAAGCTCGTCTGCCTTGCTCGCTTCGGTTAAATGTTCGAGTATTCTTGCGTCGTTTGTCCGCCATTTCCGCAGAGGAAACTGTCCTTTGGCGAGCAATATTTGCAGTTGTTGCTGCAACTCGATCGTTTTCTCTACAGTACTACAGCCTGTCAGCAGATCGTCCATATAAAAATCGAATCGTAGCGCATTTGCTGCCGCAGGATACAGTTTTGCTTCTTCTTCTTCAGCCAATTGTCTCAGGCACCGAATAGCGAGATATGGAGCACACGAAGTGCCATACGTGACCGTGTTCAATGAGTATATTTTCACAGGTTTGTTCGATTCTTCTCTCCAGAGTATTAGTTGTAGGCTACGATCTTCTTCATTTACTACAATTTGCCTAAACATCATTGCGATGTCTGTTGTAAGGACGAATTGATGGCAGCGAAAACGAAGAACGATGTCGATCAATTCTTCTTGTAGGTTTGGTCCTGCGAGAAACTTATCGTTGAGAGATGCCCCAGTTGCTGATTTAGCTGAACCATCGAATACGACTCTTACCTTAGTCGTGAGACTAGTCGTTCGAATTACTGGCTGATGAGGTAGATAAAAAATATCTTCTTTCTTCTCAAGTGATTCTCGTGAAATTTCAGACATGTGTCCTCTCTCTTCGTAATCTCTCAGAAACTTATTATACTCCTGTCTCAAATTCGAGTCTCGATTTAGTCGTCGGTCCAGAGCGTGGAGTCTTCGTACGGCGAATTCTTCTGAATTTCCGAAGGTGATTGACGAGTCTTTCGGTAGTCGTACGACGTATCTACCATCGTCTTGCCTCGTAGTAGTTTCCTGGAAGTATTTTTCGCAGGCTTGCTCCTTTGGTGTCAAGAATTTCTTTGGCTGATGTTCCTCTATCTTCCAGAACTTTTCCAGCTCATCGTCGAGGGTTCGCGTGCTGAGAAGCTGACATCTTGAATGCGCTTCTGTTACTCGGTTGTCGATCAGATCGCCTCCGATTATCCATCCTAATAAGGTCTTCTGGAGTAACGGTTGATTTTTTTCCAGTTTTTCCTGTCCGACACACAGAAGATTCCAGAAACATCCGCTTCCTATCAGAAGGTCGATCGTGCCCGGAGTGTGATAATTCGGGTTCGCGAGATTGATTTTCTTAGGTATCTTGAGTATTGCTGGGTCGATTTTCATCTGCGGTAGTTTCTCTGTAATGACTGGTAGTATTAAGCATTCTGGTTTAGTGTTGTAGCTATTGTGCATCGATTTAATGCGCACTGTGGTCGTTTCTGTTACGTTTGATCGTGTCAAACAAACTCCGCTCACGGGAATGTTTACTTTTTTACGCGATAGGCCAAGTTTTTTGGCGAGATCTTTTGTGATAAGGTTAGATTGCGATCCAGGATCTAATAGCGCTCGACACGTGGTTAGTCCTCCGTTGGCGTCATAGATCTGGATTTTCGCAGTCGCTAAAATAACTTGTGCCGATTGTTGGTGTGCAGCGTGGGTGACGACTGAAGTCTCTTCGTTACTTGAATCACTGTTATCCCCATGATTTTCCGATGAGCATCCAGCATTTGTTTCGATACCGCAGTTGCTCGTAAGCACAGTCTTCGATTTAGACGTCGATTCTTTTTTCTTTGTTGCAGGCGCTGAGTCTTCCTTTTCATCACTGTGCAACAGCGTGTTATGTTTTTCGGAACATTTTTTGCATGCAGATGAAGTGCACGCTGGTAGATAATGCCCTTTTCTCAAACAATTGTAGCAAAGTTGAAGTCTTCTTACTTCTTGCTCCTTTTCTTGTATCGATAGATTTGCAAACTGTTCACATCGATAGATGGAGTGTTCTCCCTGACAATATACGCACGTCGGTGGCGTTGATGTCGATGCTAGACTAACTTTTTTATCAGTCTTCTTCTGAACGTTCGGCTTTCCGATATCTTGTTTAGCCTTAGAGCCTTCGACGAGCTCGAGCGTGTGCGATCGCTGCGTCAAAAACTCGAACAAGTTATCCATCGTCGGTAACGCGTCTTCTACGTTTCCCTCTTGTTCTGCGACAACTGGGGGTTTTGCTGCATGTAACTCCCAATCTCTTCGAGTTGTATAGTCTAGTTTACTTGTGACCAAGTAGATTAAAATCGTATTCCACTGATCTATAGGTTGACCAAGAGATTCTAGTGCTCTGAGATGCATCCTTACTGTGTCTATTAATCGTCGTAAATCTGTATGATTACTTGCTTTGGCCAGATGCTGCAACTCAAACAATTCTTTCAGATGTGTATTGATGATGAGTTTTTTTGTTCTCATATCGATTCTTTAGTAGCTCCCACGCGACAGTATAGTTTGCTTGCGTAGTCTCTAGTGCTTCAATGCATTTTAACGCTTCGTCTGACAGAGCGCTTTTCAGGTACTGTAATTTTTGTACGTTCGTCAAGTCCGGTCTGGTATGTATCACAGATGTGAACGTGTCTCGGAAATGCATCCACAGATTATAATTTCCGTCGAATTTCGCTAATTCTAACATAGGAATTTTAACGTTCAGTCTAGGTAACGCGGCGTTGTTTCCTTGTCTCGAGCCGTCTCCCTGAGGTTGCGCTGCTTTGATTATTTGTCGCGCTGTCGCTATCGCTTCGAAGTATATATCATCCATTGTTCTTCGTTCAACTAAAAACTCTTCCTCCAGTGCCTGCATCTGCGCGGCTGTTACTTGAGGTTGCTGAGTCTCTTGATTTTCACGCTTTAATATCTCTATTTCTAGTTGAACTTCTTCAAATTTTTCGTATATTTGTTCTGCTTTTTCAACTCGAGCTACGAGCTGCGCAGCGTTCTCTGGCCTAGCCGTTGACACATAACCGTTAAACTGTGTCATTTGTCCCTTCACGGAACCTCGCTTTGAAACCAGCCTTTTTAGTTCGGCCATTTTTTTAAGGGATTTCGGGAAAGAAAATAGAGGAAGGCGATTCACTAACCTGCTTTGTTGCTTGTTGTCTCGATGACTCGATGAATCTCCTCTCGATGATCGTCTCAAATCGGTAGATGCACGATGATTCTACGATGAAAACAACCCGTTCCGATGTAGCTGTAACGCCTTCTCGTTGTTGAGGTTATGTTGCTGTCTCGTCGCAAAGTTCGTCTCGTAATATTTGTATTATTTCAACTGTCGACTCGAAACACTCGACGCGTTTACGCGATAATTGTCTGTTTTTTATTTCGCTCGATAGTCACATTCGTAAATCACTTGCGCTTAAGTCGCGAAGATTTTCGAATCCCCGTAGCTCTCGCTATAATGCCGCGTACTTGCTGCTGCACGAGACTCTCGCTGCGTGCTTGCTGCTGCACGAGACGCTCGCTGCGTGCTTGCTGCCGCGCGAGGCGTTCGCTGCGACGCCAAGACGCTCGGGCTTCACTCTCGCGATACGCACGAAACTATTGTCTTTTTCACTCGATTTCGACCGATTGCACTATTCTTAGTACGTCTCTACGATACTTTCGCGAAATTAAACTATTATTGTTCTTTTTGTCGTTTTTCGTTTTCGATAAATCCGGCTTGAGGATCGCCACTTCAAGTAAACGGTTTTTACAGTTAATTCGCGTAAATTTTCCGATCTATTATCACGCACTTTCCGTTTATGATTCGATGCTCGATCGTGTACAATTTCGTTCGACGTTCGTTGCTACACCGCAATACTCGCTTTGTTTTCGCGTCGTCTATACACAAGCAGATCGTCCGTTTGACACGGCGACTGCTAGGCCCGACGCGTTTATGCACGCTTAGCGAGGAGTCGTTGTCTGTCTCACTCACTCACATGTGACGCTCTAGTGTTCTCGAGACACTCGCGCCCTACGATTGTCTATTCGTTCGATTTTAATGCTGAAAACGTTATGATGCTCGTTGATGATAGCTTTCGATGCACTTTACGATATTACTGCGTAATTTTCGCGAATTTTCGATTTATCGGACCGATGTCCTGCGTTCGGTGGATCACGGATCGTTCGCCGACACGCTGTTGCTTGTTCTAGAACAATGGCCGCGTCGCGCGGTACTTCGTACGTTTTTCGATACTCGCTGATTATGTGTTACACACAGCTCGATACGCGGAACTTTTCACTTCCGAAGGACCATTTTATGGTGGGTCATGGTTGGGAATCGATAAATAAGATTAGTGGACTGTATTATATTGCAAATTACGATTTATTAGCGAAGAGCTCGCAACGGCGACGCTCTCCCTTCGCCATCTTGAATCGAACAGTGCCCTCTCGTGGCGACTTCTTACAATCCTCAACAGGAATGGTTGACATCTCATTTTCTTCTTCATGAAAAGATACACCGCCTAAATGCAGCAAATGTCAATAAAAGGTAATATTTTTTTATGAAAATGCCCAACCCACTGTATTGTTGGTACTCGATGATATGAAAATGCCCAACGCACTGTATTGTTGGTACTCGATGATATGAAAATGCCCAACGCACTGTTTTGTTGGTACTCGATGAAAGGATTTTTTACTGTCGTCTGACTTGCATATGCTTTTCAATATTATCTTAAGCAAAGTTCTTAGATTTTCCATTCTGCGCATGATTCAGATCAAACTACTATGCAGATTAGAATGGTTGACATAATTTTCTTCTTCATGAAAAGGTACACCGGCTAAATGGAGCAAATGTTAATAACACGTAATATTTTTTTATGAAAATGCCCAACGCACTGTATTGTTGGTACTTGATGATATGAAAATGCCCAATGCACTGTAACGGAACGCCTTACCCCCAGCGAGATACTTGCCGATAACGCGCCGTTCGGCAGTTACGCGCCGAACCTCGACGGCTCCCTGGGAAACTCGCCGCATTTAAATCTCGCGAATTCAAAACTTTTCCACCGGACCGCGAGCAACCGCCTCTCGGGTAGTGGGGCATCCAGTATAAAAGCCAGCCACTCGCACCGATTAGGATTCATTCTACATCAATCTTTCTCACCCGAAAGACCCTACCTTAGATTTAATCACCGACTCTTACAGGCCTCAATATTGCATTGACACTTGTTAAGAGTTTCCTTGAGCACAGCCCAGCTCGCCCGATTGCCTGAGTATTGCACTCACACTTTCGGTTTTTCCCGTGAGCACGCCCAGCTCCTGTGTGCCTTAGCATTGCGCTAACACGCACAGTTTCTACTCATCTTTTCTATCCTCGATGTTCCGTCAAAATATTCGTTAGAATATCGTCCTATCTTTTTCCTCCTTTAAAAACATCCTGTAGGCCTCGATATTGCATCGACACCTACTTCCACCGTCCCAATAGTTTACATAGGCCTCAATATTGCATTGACACCTGTTCCAGTTAAAAACCCAAAAAACCGCATTAATCCACGCTTCCTGTAGGCCTCGTTATTGCAACGACACCTACAACCCCAATCTAACTCCGCTATTTGAAATACCGGCCTCGTTATTGCAACGACACTGGTATATCCATCTCTCCTGTGCCTCATCTTCGTAAACTTTCTTGGCAGTGGTCAGGGATCTCACCCACACGACCACTACTAAGAGAGCTACCGAATTTATTCGCCCGGTACTGTCTATCGACGGTACCTGTAGAAAAACTGAGGTAAACAAAGCTCCATACCCGAATATACGCGCAGGCCTTGGTATCGCACCAACACTTGCCCGTGTCTCGCATATGATCTAATAGAGCCTGGCAGACCCCAGGTATACGCACATTCTCACACACACAGACCAACAAATTTAAATCCGAGCATTCGAACTATAATAAATCTGTCTCGAAATTACGGAAGCCTTCGTAATTCCGAGCCTCGAGCCTTTAAACTTTCTTTTGCACGTCGGCTATATGCGGACGTATCGAGTCACGCTTTTATAGATTTAAAGGGATATATTAATTAGATTGTCACGTGTTAATAATTCACTCTTGCTGATATGGAAATCGTCGATTGTATTATTTCTCGTCGTTTCTTTTAGAGAACTCCTGGAGATAGCCCAACTCACGACCATTAATAATCTACTGTACGATCGTTGTAAAAGTGATTAGAGTAAAGTTTGTCAGAAGATAGAGCTAGGCCGATAGTGAATCAAGACGTGTTGTCCCCCTTAAGCACAGACGCTTCTGTTTACTTGATGCATTGAGAATCCTTCACTCTTCCCTTGTAGCAAACCCCCGACTTTTGAGCAACATCCCTGGATAATCACAACTCTATTCTAGTACCTAATTCCTCCATCCAATACCTCGGAACTGGAGCGATTTCATAGTAACACAATTCCTATGATGACGTCGAATGCACTCGTGTACTCGTCTGAGGAATAATCTATCAAACCGCTGTTAAAATCGCGTGTATAGCGGTACGCCAGAATTAAGATCATTTGCTTATGAGCGTAGACGCTCTCCGTGAAGACGCCAGTCCTCTCACGCGAACCTTCGAGTCATTTTTTTTTTGTAATCTTTCGGAATTTTTCCTCTTATAAGTCCCTAAGTATAAACAAGCGTGCTTTAGGCATAAGTACGCGCCTCGTAAATTCACTTGCCATTGAGCGTAGACGCTCCACGCGACGACGCCAGTCCTCTCCGTGAACTTTAGAGTCTTTGTTTTTATATTCATCTCGGGATCTTCCCGCATCAAACCTATCATTCTTATATTCATCGAATTCATCGAGGTATCCTCTTGCAATTCATTCGCACCTTAGCGATTCATTCCTCCTCATCCCACAACAACAAACCGATGATGATCTAAATATCCTGCCTTGTTGCTTAAAGGGATATCTGAGGTTTATTTCCTCATTCAAGCTTATCTGCTCTCGGGTCCAGTACACGAAATTCCTCCCTCCCATAATAAGAATTACTACCTTATCCGAGATTTTGAAGTCTCTTGAGTAAGAGTAGAGTACCTTCCACCCCCATTCCTACTCATCCAAAATCTCAATTTGTTTCAGCACTATATTGTTGGTACTCGATGAAAGGATTTTTTACTGTCGTCTGACTTGCGTATGCTTTTCAATATTATCTTAAGCAAAGTTCTTATGTTTTCCATTCTGCGCATGATTCAGATCAGAGTTGGAAATAATGCATTATTTTTTTAATGCATTATCGTATTTTTTTACCCATTACTTTAAAAATGCATAATGGAATTCAGAACCATTACCCATTACTTTATTAATGAATAATGGAACTCATATCCGTTACCCATTATTTTTTTATGAGTAATGTAACTCATACCCGTTACCCATTACTTTTTTAATGAGTAATGGAACTCATATCCGTTGCCCATTACTTTTTTAATGAGTAATGGAACTCACATTCATTACCCATTAATTTTTTAATGAGTAATGGAACTCACATCCATCACCCATTACTTTTTTAATGAGTAATGGAACTCACATCCATCACCCATTAGTTTTTTAATGAGTAATGGAACTCACATCCATCACCCATTACTTTTTTAATGAGTAATGGAACTCACATTCATTACCCATTACTTTTTTAATGAGTAATGGAACTCACATCCATCACCCATTACTTTTTTAATGAGTAGTGGAACTCCCATTCATTACCCATTACTTTTTTAATGAGTAATGGAACTCACATCCATCACCGTTTTTTAAAGTAATGGGTAATGAACGTGGTAATGGATAGTCCCATAACTTTAGAAAATTTTGCTTAATAAATAAATATATAAATCGGAAAATCGTTCAAAAAGTTAATAAATAAGTAGATGAATAGCAAAGTCGTTCGAAAAATTGAAAAATAAATGAATAAATATAATATGATTAGAAGTCTGCGGTTAAAACAGGTCGCGATAGACGGGCGATTTCTCAGAGACGAACTATCCGGATACCTGAAACTCTTAGCAATAGTCCTTTGCGACATGTTGCATTTCTAACTTTTAACTAACTTCTAACTTTTGACTAACTTTTAACTAACTTCTAGCTTTTGACTAACTTTTGACTAACTTCTAACCTTTGACTAACTTCTAACCTTTGACTAATTTCGAACCTTTGACTAAAGGGGAAGGCAGTGGCGCATTGAATAGAGACGCGGCCTCTAAAGCAGGGGGCCCGGGTTCGATCCCCGGCCGGGCACCAATGGAATTTTTCTATTGTTACGTCTCGCAACTTTTGGGTCTTGAACCCTTGGAAAAACTCAGGTAAAGACTCTGGGCAGGCAAGCAGGGGTGCACGGTGCGACGAACGTTCGAAAGCCTGGAGGACCGCTATAACCGTCCCATGCAACTGAGTGTTTATGAGCACTTCACACGCGTCTGGGTGGGCCCTCCAGCTAAGAGAGTCGGAGCTCATGCGTCTAAAATACTGATTTATAATTATTGTCTAAACAATCGGAGGAATATCTCTAGTTGTTTATTTAGATTAGGATCAATGGACGCAGAGTAATCTGACTCCAGCCTCGTGCAAAACGCAGAGCGACTTCGAGCTGTAACACTGAGATGCTGACAGAAAGACCCTAAATACAAAGAGGTCCCTGCAATCAGAGCCGCCAGACGTCTGCGTCGTTCTTTGTGAAGAGTCGATAAATCTGAGAACCATAACCTTTGCAATGCGACGTTGGGAGTCACACGTGGGCTTCGAATGTTTTAAATAAGATAGGCACATGAGATCGCAGACAAAGGATGGATTGCCAATCCCGCGAAAGCCCTCGTCCGTCGACTTGTTTTATTTTCGGTGTTAACTCCAGTGTATACCGTTCGTTTGCCGACTATATACAATCCTAGGTAGAGAGGACTATATCGCGAATGAATGCTGTCGAATATAATTATAAATATGTCATCGGTCACTAGATGCCAAATAATCAACCGGCGACGATTTCATATACCAACGCGACCAGTGAGATCACCTTTCGGCAGAGTCAAAACTTCTCAGAAGACGACCATACCAACACAGTGCAACTGAGAAGGAGGGCGTATCGGAGCTACGAAGACTGCAGTGGGCGAGAAGAGAATGGACGTAGCAGAGTGGGACAGCCCGAGTAGAACGAGAACGGTATACCGAAACAACTCCACAGCGCGTGTGCGGGAGAAGGACGGAACGCTGCAGCCTACAATGAACAACGCTACAGCGAAGGCATCTCGCAGCATGCGTAAGGAAGTAGAGGGAGCGTCATAGCCAGCGTCGATCCCCACTACAGCGAGGGTACACCACAGTACGGGCGTAAGAAGAGGATGAAGAACAAGGAAGCTATGCAGGGCGGGAGTGGAAGGAGGACAGCCTATGATAGGCCTACGAGCAGCAGAGGGAAGGCGACGGGACTCCCCTTCTCTGCCGGTGGATACCCCGACATCCCCTTGATGACTCCTACGCTTTAGGAACAATAAGAATTAAATAATAATTGTTTAAATTATATATATATATATATATATATATATATATATATATATATATCTTCACATGATTATATATATATTATAGTTATTGGCTAACTTTAGGGTTTATTCCATTACCTTAGGATATGGTTAATTAGTTATTTAAGTTATTTAAAAGATAAGGATTTCTCTATATTAATGAATTAAATTTTTAAATAAAGTTCATTAATTTACAAAAGCAAATCCGAATGTCAAGATTGAAATTATTATCTTTGAAGGTATATGAATTATTGTTTAATGTTTTAATACTTTTTAATTATCCAATAACAAATTGCCAAGTTTGAAAATTCAGAAGATGAGATCGGCGTCATTTATCGTAGATCGTTTAATTTATTCATAATTAATAATTGTTAATTATGAATATTGAAACCATAGTGTTAATAAGTTAGCTCTAAGACCAAAGGCATAGTGGGGACGGCTGAATGAACTTATCGTGTGTGCCCCCTCCCAAGGGGCACCATTTGTATATCTTTGACTGTCTATATAAGATACAGCCCTTAAAGCTTCGAGTTAGTCCTGGTCTTCAGTTTTTTCGTGCCTAAGCTTCAATTCACGGTTCATCGTCACATTGGTTACCCGAACCTTTGTGCTACTCATAGTTTGAAATTTTCATACCGCGTCGGAGTTAAAGTTCAAATCCGCCGTCCTTCAGCCGTAGTGTGTGCTAAAAATCTCGAATTCGATTGTGATCTTCCTTTTGTATAAAACGAAACAACAGTGTTTTTATTTTTTTTCAAAAATAAATCTGAACAATTTGGAAGAAGTGAATCCAGTGTTGTGTCACGTTATTCGCCGTTACAACCACCGACCACCCCACAGCCGACTCCTGTTGCCGTTCCCGCGGAAGTTTCTGGTCATCGTCGTCGTTGGACCCCTGTTTCCAGCTACCAACCCACCGTTTTTACATCTACGTATCAGCTTTACAGCAGCACCGGTAAGTCAAGTTCTTCTATTCATTATCTACGTCGAAGAAACACCCTTAGGCCTTTTCCCGAGCTTTTGCCCGAGAGGGTAGGCTCTAAACAAGGCCCATAACACCCACTCGCCCTTTCAATTCACCTGTAATCTAGTGTAACAGGGAGAGCCTCACTCTCCTTTGCCTAGAGTGAATTTTTCGGGAAAAACGAATCTGTGTCGTAACAAAATTGGGGGCTCGTCCGGGATCTAAAAGAGTGTTTCTTCGTCCAAATTATTTTGCTTGGTTTCGCTTCTTCTTTGTAGCTTCTTTTACTGTGCATGTGTGCGAATATTGGTATGAGTGGGTAACAGAACCTGGGAAATTCTGTTACCAATAATCGATAGCAGAACCTGGAAAATTCTGCTATCATTGGCTATTAATTAATAAATGACAGAACCTGGGAAATTCTGTCATTATTGTGTGCGTGAAAATTGTGAATAGAGCCTGGGAAACTCTAGTCCCAATTGTTAATGGTAGAACCTGAGCAACTCTGCCATTGACTGTTGTGAATGAATTGGCAGCAGAACTTGGTAAAATTCTGTCTGTTAGTTGATGCGCTTGAGAAATATATATATATTTGCTTTTATATTGTTCCGTATTGTTTATGTGAGAGTATAGTTAAAATTCGGGAAAAAAAACTGTGTAAATTGCGTTGTATTCGGATTTTGCGGTATTTTATTTTCAGGAAATTGCGTGTTTTAATATTAAATTCGGAAAATTTCGCGGTATTAGCGGCATTTTATTGTCAGGAAAGTTGATTGTGTTAGTTTTTTTTTGTAACTGTCATTCGGGAATTCGTGGGCGAATCGGTTATTAAGTTCATTTAGGAATTTTTTTTTTTTGGTGACCAGTTAAATTGCGTAAAATTAGAATTACCTTTGGAACTTTTCTTAGCTCTTCAGTAAAATTCAGAGGATTTATGGACATTTCTTTTGCGTAAATTAGCGGATTTGTTTTTCTTACTTTTTGCATAAAATCTGAATTCATAATAGATTTCTATTCAGCGAAATAGAAATTTATATTTGACTTCTTTGGGTAATTTACAAGATTTTTAAAATGTAATGGGAACGCGTTCACACGGGAAACTTGACGATAAGATTTTACACGAGTATCCGAACGAAAGAGAAATAAAAAAGAACGCGAAAAAAATTATTAATCCTGTCACTGACGACGCATTAATTTCTGAGGACGAAAGCGAAGACGAAAACGCGACTTTGAAATCATCGGAAAAGGGGAGCGGCCCCCGTTTAGAAGAAACGAACGAATTTTTAAGAGAATTACCATCGGGATCTAAATTTTCTTCTAGCAGTTTTTTGGGAAATAATTCCGCTAAGATGCCTGAAAATCCAGAACGTGTAGATGCTACGAGCTTGGCTCTTTTGAGGGATGCAATAAAATTAGTGCCGGATTTTGATGGGAAACGCGAAAATTTGGCCAGATATGTTATGGGGATGGAGGATGCGAGAGCCATGGTTGGTGTCGCGCTTGATGTGCATTTATTGCGGCTTTCTAAAACAAAATTGTCATCCTCTGTTTGGAATAGGATATCAAAAATTACTTTCACTAGTACTCCTGAATTAATTAGATATTTGAAAAAAAACGTATGATCCTCCGAGAGATATTTACCAGCTGACCGGAGAACTGGGAAGTAGTTTTCAACGTCGCGTAGATTCGGTAGATGATTTTGCTGACCGCATCCAAGCACTCGCTGATCAAATTATGGACGCTTATAAAAGCAAAAATAATGATCTTCCTGCGGCCGAAAAAACGCGAATAGAAGAAATGGCATCTAAATGTTTTCAGCGCGGTCTTAAAGATGAAATTCGTAGGGGTATCGGAGTCCAACCTAATCTAAGTGACGCAATAAATAAAGCAAAAGAAGTAGAGCGCGAACTTGCGGATCTCGAGCAGCTTAGGGCAAATGACGAATCGAAAATTAGTAAGCCCCCGGAAAAATTGGAAAAAAAGATTAGCATAAATGTTGTAGAAAATGGGAATAGGAGCCCCAGTAAGGGATCGGGAGCGCCTGCAGTAGCGAGTGGTCTAGTATGTCAACTCTGTAATAAGAGTGGGCATGCGGCCGATGCCTGCTGGGGATTGCAGGGTAAGTCTACGCCAGTCGCGTGCCAGCTATGTGGCCAGGCAGGTTACACTGCAGCCAAATGCGGGTCATTGGTCGCGGGGCCCCAGGCCGTCCGATCGACAACGGATCACCTGACCGTCTGTCAGATCTGTGGCAAGCGGGGGCACCTGGCTGATAAATGTTTTTCTATTCCTTGTCGTAAATGTGGGCGAAAGGGACATTTGACGGAGTCCTGTTTTCAGACGCAGCAGGCTGCAGAAATGCAAAACTCTGCGTCGGGACTGGGTGCTCCGCAAATGAGGCCAAATATGCCATCCTCGCCGCCCATGCAATGCTACGCGTGCCAGAGATGGGGGCACATGGCTCGGAGCTGCCCTAGTCGAGCGAGTGGTCAAGGGAATCCAGGGACGCGGAGTCCTACTGGCCCACCCAATATCAGGGGGGTTGGACAGCCCGTGTCCTAAGCCCAAGCGGCTGGATCCTCCTATCCTTCGTCGATCAGCTGTAGTTACTGTAGGCAAGGTGGCCACGTGATCGCTGAGTGTCAAGTGCGTGCAGCAAGGTACGGACCTCTGAACACTCAGGGAAACGGGGATGGCCTTCCTGCGCCGGGTGCCCAGGCAGAGGCCAACTCGCCGATGCACCCAACCATGGCATTAGCAACATCCGCGGTATCAATGCATTACCGAGAATAGTTGATGTATACCTTACGCGAAAAACTGATGACATTATTTTGCCAACTATTTCATTAGACTGCCCAGATAGTTCAAAATCCCTGTTGTTTATGTTAGATTCTGGGGCCAGTAAAAATATAATTAAAAAACAAAGTGTAGCACCGGGTGCTGTAATCCATCGAGATGAAATTTTGAGATTGAGCGGCATAACGAAAAATCTTGTTTATACATTGGGCTATGTTGTTGTAGATGTTCTAGGAAGGAACACCATTTTCCACGTAGTTCCTGATGATTTTCCAATCAATCAATCCGGTATTTTGTCATCAGAATATTTTCGAGATAATTTGGCAAAAATTGACTATGAGGAGAGTTTATTACAGATTCGAAAACTGGCCATTCCATTTCACACACGAGAAAGTATGATTTTTCCTCCTAAATCCACGCGTTTGTTTTATGTTAGGATAAAAAACGATGATGTAAGGGAGGGTTTCTTGCCTACTATATTGCCAAGTAACGGAATTGTAGTACACCAAGGTCGGGTGAGGAATTATCAAGGCAAGGTGTATTTGTATACCACGAATCATAGCAATGTTGCTGTAAAGGTAGAAATACCAGTAGCAAAATTATTGCCAACGATGCTATCGAAATCCAACGTAGAGTCTAAGCTTGAAAAATCCGTCGTAAGTACCCTCCCGAGCTCGAATTTAGTCGGAGAAAATCGAGTCATTGCAGTAGAAAATTTCGCAGCCAATTCCTCTATTGTAGGGAGTCCAGAGAGAGTTTTGTGTCCAGAGAAAGTTTTGTCCAGTATTGTTCCAGTTCCAGAGAAAAAATCGTTGTCCAGTGTTGTTCCAGGTCCAGAGAAAAAAATGTTGTCCAGTGTTGTTCCAGCTCCAGAGAAAAAATCGTTGTCTATTGTTGTTCCAGTTCCAGAGAAGAAACCGTCGTCTATTGTTGTTCCAAGTCCAGAGAAAAAATTATTGTCCAGTATTGTTCCAGTTCCAGAGAAGAAATCGTTGTCCAGTGTTGTTCCAGGTCCAGAGAAAAAAATGTTGTCTATTGTTGTTCCAGTTCCAGAGAAGAAATCGTCGTCTATTGTTGTTCCAAGTCCAGAGAAAAAATTGTCATCCAGTATTGTTCCAGTTCCAGAGAAAAAGTCGTTCTCTATTGTTGTTCCAGGTCCAGAGGAAAAATTGTTGTCCAGTGTTGTTCCAGTTCCAGAGAAAAAGTCGTTGTCTATTGTTGTTCCAGGTCCAGAGGAAAAATTGTTGTCCAGTGTTGTTCCAGTTCCAGAGAAGAGATCGTCGTCTATTGTTGTTCCAGTTCCAGAGAAGAGATCGCCGTCTATTGTTATTCCAGTTCCAGAGGAAAAATTGTTGTCCAGTGTTATTCCAGTTCCAGAGAAGAGATCGTCGTCTATTGTTGTTCCAAGTCCAGAGGAAAAATTGTCGTCTAGTGTTGTTCCTGCTCCAGAGAAAAAATTGTTGTTCAATATTGTTCCAGTTCCAGAGAAGAAATCGTCTATTGTTCCAGCTCCAGCGAAAAAATCATTGTCTAGTATTGTTTCAGATCCAGAGACTCGAGCAGGCTATGGTAAGAATCTGGAGAGTGGGAAAAACTGTAGCAAAAACTCTAAAAAGTCTTCCGTTGATGTCCAGAAAAATTGTCGGTTTGAAAAGGAGAAACGGGAGGAAAGTCAGAAGAAAAAAATAACTGTAATCGATCAGATAGAGGTAGGGGATGATAAAAGTAATGTTTCTCAATTTCATATTTCAGATGTTAAAAAGAAATTTGGTTCGCTGTTTCTATTTGTTTTGTTGTTTTTATTCCAAACGTTCAGTAAAATGTCAAGTTCAACTGTAAATTCAGTTCCCGATAAAAAATCGAGAGATAATTGTAGTTTGGTGGTAAAATCCGATCAGAAATCGACGTATGCCCAAGAATATCTGGAACCACTCGTAGGTTCCAGATTTATAATTGATTCCGATTGTTTCGCGTTTGGAGGAAAAGTCTGCGATAGGTCACGGGTCGCGAAGGTCATGGAATTATTACGACTCGATCATTTAGCAGAAGATGAGATCTCTTCTATAAAGGAACTCGTAAGGGGTTGCGCGGATATCTTTTACCTGCCAGGTGAGGTACTGGGCGCCACGGATGTTGTGATGCACAGGATACCCACCACAGACGATTTTCCTGTGAATTCGAAGCAATATCGCTTTCCAGAGGTTCATAAAGAGGAGATTCGCAAGCAGGTGGGAGAAATGCTTGATGCTGGATTGATCAGGCCCTCAAGCTCACCGTACAATACGCCTCTGTGGGTCGTGCCGAAGAAGCCCGACTCTCAGGGAAATAAGCGGTGGCGAGTGGTGCTGGACTTCCGGCAGCTTAACGAAAAAACGAGTGGCGACGCGTATCCGTTACCGAATATCGAGGGAATTTTAGATCAGCTGGGTGGCGCGAAATATTTTTCTGTTTTTGATCTCGCGTCCGGTTTTTATCAAATAAAAATGCATCCGGATGACTGTCACAAGACTGCATTTACCACACCGTATGGACATTACGAGTACGTTCGTATGCCCATGAGATTGCGCAATGCACCTCCCACCTTCCAGAGAGCGATGGACATGACGTTAATGGGTCTCCAAAGACAAGAGGTATTCGTATACTTGGACGATATTGTGGTATATGCACGCACTTTAGAGGAACATAATGAAAAATGTTTAAGATTGTTTGACCGTTTGCGTAGGGCCAATCTTTCTTTGCAGCCGGATAAATGTGAATTTTTGAAAAAAGAAGTAGGTTATCTGGGTCACCTTATCGGAGAGGATGGGCTAAAGCCCGACCCAAAGAAAATAGTTTCAGTTCGCGATTTTCCTCGTCCACGTAACGCTAAAAATATTCGTCAATTCTTGGGTCTAACGGGTTATTATAGACGTTTTATCGAAGGTTACGCGAAATTAGCTAAGCCTTTAACAACTCTTTTAAAATCAGATGCACCTTTTTTGTGGGGAAATGCTCAAGTAGAAAGTTGTCAAATTCTTAAGCACCATCTGTGCACCGAGCCTGTTTTAATTTTTCCAGATTTTTCAAAACCATTTATAGTCACAACAGATGCATCCGGATATGCAATTGGGGGTATATTGTCGCAAGGGGAAATTGGTAAAGAGCGACCAATAGCGTACGCCTCACGTACGTTAAACGAAGCTGAAACGCGTTACGATACCTATGAAAAGGAGGCTCTAGCGATCGTTTATAGTGTGCTGCATTATCGTCCGTATCTGTACGGAAGAATCTTTACTTTGGTAACTGACCATAAGCCGCTCACGTGGTTCCGCACTTGTAAGGATGGGAATGCGCGTGTGTTGAGATGGAGATTAAAATTGGCCGAATATGAATATGATGTTGTTTATAAGGCCGGAGTATCAAATGTGAATGCGGATGCCCTGTCTCGAAATCCAGTAGATTCAGAGCCTACGTTAACAGACGGCGAAATCTTCATCTCTCGGATTACGGGTAACCACGATTTAACAGATTCCGAGATATTAACATTGTTGGGGGATGAGGAGCACGATGGTGACAGCGATGAGGAATTCGAAATAGAGGACGAGCAGGTGAGATATGAGGAGCAGTGGTGGGCATCGCTCACTTCTGAGGAAAGACTCGAGGCGGTCAGCGAGGAGCCGGAGCCCATGCTGCCCATCCGTAAGAACGCCACCGCCAAGCCAGGGGTAAGTAGAAAAGGCGCTGTCACAGGTACTGGTGAGGCTGCGGCGTCACCCCCTCGGATGCTCACTCGTCGGCAAGCCAAGCTGCAAAAGGAAGCCGAGGCCAAGCAAAAGCAGCTTGAAGAGAGACAACTGGAAGATTTTTCACCACAAGCGGGGTGTTCGACTTCTGGAAGAGTGGACCACGCGGAAGATGTTACAACCTCCAACGAAGATCCTCTATGCGAAGATCCTCCATCCGAAGATTCTCCATCCGAAGACGAAGTAAGAGGGCCAAAGAAGAAGAAGAAGGGGCGTCGAATTGAAGATCCTCGGGAAGACTACTCCGACAATGAAGATAGTGACGATGACCAGTCACTCCACGGGGTTAACAACGAAGAGCTACCTACGGAATTTCCTGAGACTTCTATACGCGAAAATATTATTCAGTCGAGGGATTTATTTTTCACACGAAAGGACACTCTAGCGTATTTTTTAAATACCAAGGGTGAGCCTCTTGACCACGGGTCCCAAAAGCTGGCCGAGCGCAACGAGCTCCCGTATTTTCCTGACCTGTCGGTGGGAAAGGCGAGTGCTATAAAGCGAGGTAGCCGCTACCAAGTAGCTCTACCAGTCAGCGAGGACTCGGGTGAAGGGCCTTCCATAATTCTCTCACATATGCGCGACGCGATTCGGGGTTTGAAAGAGTGTATGGAAGCATCGGATATGCAGAGTGTGAGTTTCGCGAAAACTGATTTTGTAAGTAATGTACCGTGGGAAAATATAATCGCGGAGTTTCGATCTAATTTTTCAGGTAGTCCAATGAAAATTATCGTATGTCACGGGATCATACGTTATCCTAATCGAGAGGAACGCGAAGGAATAATTCGCGAAATGCACAGCTCGGCAGTCGGAGGTCATCGAGGTGTTTCAAAAACTTATAATAGAATTCGACACTACTATTTTTGGGAAAAAATGAAAGTTGATATTCAACAATTTATCCAGCAGTGCCTTCCCTGTCAGCTAAAGAAATGCATGCGTAAAAAGACAAAACAGCCGATGATAATTACGGATACGCCGGGTAGTGCATTTGATAAAGTCGCGTTAGATATCGTCGGTCCGATTCCAAAAACGAAGCGAGGTAACGAGTATATTTTAACCATCCAGGATCAACTCACAAAATTTTGCATTGCAATTCCTCTAGCCAACGCCACTTCGGCAACCATAGCAGATGCTCTGGTCAAGCATTTTATTAGTATTTTTGGACCTCCTAAAGCTATTCTCACGGATCAGGGTCGAAAGGTTTTGAGTGGACTGATCAAACGAGTAGCTCGCAGATTTAGAATTAAAAAGATTCGAACCATGGCTTTTCACCCTCAATCTAATGGGTCTTTAGAGCGCTCGCATCATGCTCTGGGAGAATATCTTAAGCAATATGTGGATCGCGAATTTGATTGGGATGAGTGGGTGGAATTAGCAATTTTCAATTATAATACCAACGTTCACGAGGGGACAAAATATACTCCTTATGAGTTAGTTTTTGGAAAAATTGCTCGAACGCCTTCAAGTGAACCGCTGCATGTGGAAGATAAACTTCCAACATACGATGATTATCTTGTAAAACTCGTTACCCAGCTTCACGAAATAGCGCGATCGAATTTAATTGCGTCAAAAGAAAAATCGAAGAAATTATACGATAAACGCGCGAATCCAAAGATATTTAAAGTTGGAGACTATGTATTTTTACAACAGGGCCCGAAACCGAAAAAATTGGGTGATCAGTATACCGGTCCGTTCAAAATCGTTGAGATTCTGGGTAATCAGAACATAAAAATCGAGTTCAAAAATCGGAAAACGTAAATCGTGCATGCAAACCGTTTAAAACATTCACACATTGTACCTCAATAAATTTATAGAGTGGTCGGGATGTATATTGCAAGGCGAGATGATTCTAGCGGAAATTAAAGCCCTTCGACCTGCGTTCCCGATCGAGGTTAAGCTGCTCCCTAATAATACCGCTACCCCCGTTGGAGGTAGTCGAGTGCAGGTGAAAAGGGGATCCATGAGCGGGTCCGCTTCGGGAGTCAACCGGGAGGAGGCCATCAAAGCGGCCGCCAAGAGGCTATTGGATCGTCTGGCCCCTGGCTGGCCCAGTACGGTGGACGGGGGACGATTGCGACTGGCCAGGAGGGTTTTTTTCATATTCTAGAGAGGGTAGAGGGTTACGAATACACCAGTAACGATGTGCAGGCGAACTATAATTTTAAGGACACGCGAGACGTCCTCCGTGAAATTGGAACCGACCTCTCGATGAAGATCCGTATGACCGCGGCCGAGCGAGGGTGCACGATGACCGTTCCTGTTTATCCACCGGTGGAGGAAAGCAGCGGTGGTGGGACTGAGTCATCCGTGAAAATCCGGACGCTGATAAAAATCATTCACGCCCTCCTGCCGCGGATACATTCGGTGGTATCCAGGGAATAAAAAAAAAAAAAAAAAAAAAAATAGAGAGAGAAGGGGGATATATATATATATATGGATATTGATTTTTAGGTAATTAAGAGATATATATATATGAAAAGAATTTTTTTTTATGAGGTAGAAGCAGAGGGGGAGTAGAATTTTTTTTTACGGGAAATGCGTTGCAGATTTCGCCATGGATCATCCACCTGTGGGTCCAGTTTCCTTGCTGGAGGCAGCCTGCGTCAAAGACCTTGGTAAGGTCCTCGTTTATACCACAGAGGGCCCGCGAAACCCGGAGACACGGGAATACATCGTCCGTGTTGACGCCGGAGACTTGGTGGGTCGTGGGGTGGGTCCGTCGCAGCGGATCGCCCGCCGTCGAGCCGCTGAAGATGCATTAGCGAAAAAAGGATTTGGGGCAGTTCCACCGCCCCTCCGTCCACGAGTACCTTTACCTTGACCCGTGGAGCGATGGGGACCTATCATCAGGGGAGAGGCTGCCCCGATGGTTGGAGATGAGGCCAATTTGGGACGGCGACCTCATCTGCCGGTGCAACAGGTTACCCTGCATAGAATCGGGCTGCAGCTTGCTGATATCAGAGCGAGGATCCGTCAGGATGAAGATGATATCACCATAGAGAGGATTCACCTGTACCGAGAGGAGCTAGAGGCGGTCCTGGGAGCGGTAGGCTTGCGGCTCCGACGAAGGATGTACCGCGGGTTCCTCGAGCCCACCAGGGTTCGCATCACCTGGACCGTGGGAGCCCCTTTATGTATTCAGGCCTCCTATGTGGGGGAGTCTATATACTACCTTGATCGGGGATGCCTCCTAAGGCTCATCGGGGAGCTGTATGAGTGTGCGACGACCGGGTCATGGATGGAGGTGGTAGAGCCTCTTCAAGAATAACGGGAAATTTAGGACATTTAGGCGTTAGATAGATTTAAATATTCCGGACAGAAGTTTAGTTCCTAAAGTTTTTTTTATTATTATTATCTTAATTTTGTTTTCTTTGGGTGTATTTCATTAAGTGAACATCCAGATTTTATTCTCCCTGGCCGAAGTATTATTATTATTTAGTATCATTATTATTATATTTTTTTGTGATTATTCTGTTTACGTGTTGTGTGTGTGCGATTAGAGATGTATTGATTGTCTTTTATATAAAAGTTCGATTTTATTATTCTTTTGGGGGTTGTGGTTGTATGTGTTTTCCTGCCTATACATGCTTAGCTGTTTCCTTTTTCTTTCCTCTTTTTGCAATCTTTCCGCTTTTTCCCCCTATTTTCGCGTTAAGGAATATTGGTAATTAACGGATCAGAGGGTGGATGGTGGAGTATACCGGTGCAGGAATCGAGTTCCAGGTCTACTAAAAAGCATGGAGGTACTGGGAATCGCGGGAACTAGCGCCAGGCGGGACATACCGCCGACTCAAGCCGGTGCGAGCCAGCCCCCGCCCTCCGTCCTCCCGTTGTGTGCGTTTACAATTGCACGTCCCGACAGCCGCCATCAGCCCTCGTGGAGGAAACCATCAGGGGATAGCATCCCTCGATCCCACCCGTGGAACATCATGAGGCAGCAGTGGGACGGTCCATCACACCAGAGGATCCCCAGGAAGGACATGACCATTTCTGCCAGAAGGATGTGTTTACGAATGCTGGACACCCTGATATGGCAGATCGAGGGAAACGAATGTTACATGGATTGGAATACAACCATACAGGCTATTCAGGACGCCCGTGACACCTTGGCGGAATTTGGAATCCCAGTAACTTACACGTGGCCGCGTGTCCGGGGCCGGTTTGAAATAACTTTCACAGCCCAAACTGTGCCTGTGTTGAAGGGGCACGCAAAGGGAGTAGACATGGAGGAAACCCAGGGTCTTGCACTGGTACGAGTGCTTTGGCGGGTGCGTCAACATCTCGCTTTGACCTGGACAGGCCGTTTGATGGAGAAGGCCAACAACAGCAACATTGAAGACCCCCACATTTGAAGATTTCATTTTATTATCAGAACCATTATACATATATATATATATTGTGACGAGGCGTTAGTACACGCTCGCATCAACGCGCTGGGCCTAGGGTGCTCGTGCACCGAGGCCTCACGAAAGCAAGTGTAGCAACCGAATCGTTCCTCGTCATGGTAAACTCGTAGCGTTATTCGAACGTTTGACTGCCGTGAATATTATATTACAGGATTCTCGGAATTAGAGCAAAGAGCCGGGAAGGCGCTCGCGACGTCAGAGGATGGAAGGAGAGAGACAGCGGAACAACGCGACGATCGACGAAGTCGATCGATGGCAGGCCGTGATCCCCACCCCGGACGTCCGAGGCACGCGTAACCCGGCATTGCGTGCGATAATTACCGAAAAGATTTCAGTTAGCCCGGGAGCGTCCCACGAGAGACGACGGTGAAAGATTCGAGTTAGCTTTTGAGACAGTACCGCAGTTAGCCCGGGAGCGTCCCACGAGAGGCCCCGGAAGAGTTTTAAGTTAGCTTTTGAGCCGCGAGAAGAGACAATAAGCCCCCGGCGAGTAACTCCAGTCAGATTTGAAAAGGAAAGAATAGAAAGAAGATCGCGCTCGAGTAGTACTCGCGCATCTTCAATAGATTTTGTTACCGCGTCGAGCGTGTTGCAACGTGTTTCCGCGAGTATTAGCGAAACGTGCGCGTGCCGACGGTAGGAATAGTGATCGAAAGAATAATTGTCCGCGTGGAAGCTGCTTCGCTAGAATTTTCGTGAGAAGCAGAGACTCGAGAGGACCGGCATCGTAGCGAGGATCGAGGCCAGAAGCGAAGGAAAAGGTAGGCGCACGTGGTGCACCATTTGTATTATCCGCGTCTGTAGAATCATCCTCTGTTCTGTCGGCTTCCCCGAATATAGAAAAATAGTTTATTGAAGATTCGAAGCGTCGCGTGCGAGATAAATCCGCGAATCTTTGTTCGGACTCGAGTCACATTCTGTAATTAATTTGTTGCGTGATAATTTTATTATTGATGAATAAATTATTATTTTGTATTTGTGGAAAATAGAGCTCGCGTTCGCTTAATTAATTTTGCATTTGCCTCGAACTGCACCCCTTTCCAGCTAGCCGGTCAACCGGTGAAGAACTAAATGAGAATAGTAAGTTTCCCTGGCTTTCGGGAAAATAATAGAGAGCCTGGCGCCCAGCAAAAACAAGTAAATAGTGTGGAAAGTGCGGATATAATAAAAGTGTGTAAAATTTTGGGCGTCGTTATGTTTGGTCGGCGCTCCTCGTGAAGTCACCAAAATACTTCCCCGAGGGGCACGTCACAATTTTTGGCGCCCAACGTGGGGCTCGAACCCACGACCCTGAGATTAAGAGTCTCATGCTCTACCGACTGAGCTAGCCAAAAATTGTGACGTGCCCCTCGTGGAAGTATTTCGGCGACTTCACGAGGAGCGCCGACCAAATATAACGACGCCCAGAATTTTACGCACTTTTATTATCTCCGCACTTTCCACACTATTTACTGGTTTTCGCTGGGCGCCAGGCTCTCTATTATTTTCCCAAAAGCCAGGGAAACTTACTACTCTCCTTTAGTTCTTCATCGGTTGACCGGCTAGCTGGAAAGGGGTGCCGTTGCTGTCTCAACTTCGGCAGCAGCGTCACTACTCCCACTCTTACGCCTCGCTCGTCGTCGTCGACGTTTCGGTGCTTCATGCTCGCCGGCATCAGTGGAATCGCTCTCTACAGCGTTGATCCTTGGAGCAGGTGCTTTATACGGCGTGCGCGCTGCCGGTTTGGTTGCATAGCTTTTCCGGGTTGGTGCCGACGATTTTCCTACCACGCGAACTCTTTCGCGAGTGACTCCTCACGACTCGGCGGAGGGCGTCGGGCCGACGCTCTTGCCCATCTCTGCTCAATCCATGTGGCCTCTTTCACGAATTCGGCGTAGGATCGGAAATCGTCTCGATCCATTCAGTCCCAGTACTCAGGACGGAGGCCAGCATACACCTGATCAAGCTGATGGCGTACGCTCTTCCGCTTTCGCAACCGATTGTACAACCCCTGAATGCAGATTGCATAATCTTTAGCGGACTCTTCGGCTCCTTGCGTCCTTTCCCTTATGTCTTCTTTGAGTCCTTGTTGGTCGCTGTCCAAACGGAACCACGCACGGAAATCCACCACGAACTCGCGCCATGATCGCCAATATATTCTGTTTGATCGATACCACTGAATAGCGCGTCCCTTTAATACTTCCGGGAGTACTTGCAACCGATCGTCGTACTGGATGTCGGAGGCCAGGCTCTTCTCACGCATTTGCTCCAGAAATTCTTCACAGCCGAAATCATCTTCTCCCGTGAAAGTAAGTCTCCATTTCCTCGCGACGTCGCCAATATCGCGCTCTCGGCGTGGCCGGTGGAGTCGTCGTTGGGGCCTCGGTGGCGCGCGCTCGCCACGTGGTTGTCCGCGGCGCGCTCCGCGCCCCTCTGCCGTCCGCCACGCGCTATCGTCTGTCTCACTCGCCCTGCTTGACGCGGTCTCCGTCGAGGCTTCGCTGTCATCTGACGCGATCGGATCACTTTGCGAGTCCTCGGTGAGCTCGTGCTTTCTTGGTTTCCTCGGTGAAATCCGGGATCGACAGCTCACCTCACTCACTGATTTACGATATTTCCTCGTTTTTCTAATCTTCCTAGTTCGATCTGGTTCACTGTCAGTCTGGGTGCTGGCGTCTGGGTGTGTCCGACAACTAGATTTCCGCCGATCAGCTGCGCCGGTGTGCGTCTCCTCTGGTACGTCCTTTCGGACTCTTCGCGAGGTCTCGCCGCGGCGCCGCGTCACGTTAACACTTCTGTTTTTAAAGCGTTGAAAATCTTGGTCGTCTGCCCCACCCCAGTCCGCTGGTATCAGTCGTCTTACGTACTTTGTGGGGGGTGATTTCCTGATACTCGTCGAGTCTTCGATGATGCCAACGCGCTTCTTCGCTATGGCGCCTCGAGACGGATCAGCTGGGCTCACCGGTCGCGAGTTACTCGGCTCTCGCAGCAAAGTACTCACGAACTGTCGAAGCCGGTTTCGCGCAACGGCCGTAACACCCGACGAATTCAATAATAATGCACGAAGGGTTTCGCGCACCTTCTCTTCAGTCATATCATCAACGAGCGCGAGCTCAGGTATGACAGGTTCCTCCATAGGCAACATATTGTCCTCTTCACTCCACTTTATTCCCGAAATTCCACTTTCGCGAAGTTCTAACCTCTGCAACCGATCGCGTATTACGTCATCGTCCCCATCCTCACACGCGTTTGCTTGTCTCAACAATCTTCGGATCTGTCGTCTTGGCAATATATCGATCCACGTCGCGCGATGTAACACACGTCTTCGTCGTTCGCGCGTGTCGTCACTCGTCCCATCGTCGTGTTCACTCGGGTGGGGGGTCGATTTTACCGAATAATCTCCTTCCGCCATTGTCTACTGTATATTTCACTTTCTAGAATTCGAAACGGTTCACTTGAACAATAGTTTTTTTTCCACTCTTCAATATTCTCGGGCTTCAAGCCGGTTCGGCCGAGCGTCGACGCGCGATGTTTATGTTACGTTGTGTACGCGCGGACCCTCGAGGCTCGCACACACACTTCCCGAAAGTTAGTCCCTTCAATTCGATATTCTCTCACGCGTTCGTCGAGAATAGAGAAATATTCAACACGAAATATTTTTTTCCGTGTGCTTTCTCGTTTGAGCGCTTCGAGCTGGCTCTACCGAGCGCCTTCACGCGGTGTTTACAACTTTTTCTATCACTTGTTGACACGCGGGCACTCGTGAGACTCTCGCTCGACTCGACGATATTCGACGCGCACGAATATTATTCCAAATATTTCGAGACAAGGGAATTTCTCACTTCACTGTTCGAATAATTAATTTCGCCCGAATTAGGTCCGAAATTTGATGCACTGCCCCACGTTGGGCGCCAAAAATAGTGTGGAAAGTGCGGATATAATGAAAGTGCGTAAAATTCTGGGCGTCGTTATATTTGGTCGGCGCTCCTCGTGAAGTCGCCGAAATACTTCCACGAGGGGCACGTCACAATTTTTGGCGCCCAACGTGGGGCAGTGCATCAAATTTCGGACCTAATTCGGGCGAAATTAATTATTCGAACAGTGAAGTGGGAAATTCCCTTGTCTCGAAATATCTGGAATAATATTCGTGCGCGTCGAATATCGCCGAGTCGAGCGAGAGTCTCACGAGTGCCCGCGTGTCAACAAGTGTTAGAAAAAGTTGTAAACACCGCGTGAAGGCGCTCGGTAGAGCCAGCTCGAAGCGCTCGAACGAGAAAGCACACGAAAAAAATATTTCGTGTTGAATATTTCTCGATTCTCGACGAACGCGTGAGAAAATATCGAGATTGAAGCGACTAAATTTTCGGGAAGTGTGTGTGCGAGCCTCGAGGGTCCGCGCGTAAACAACGAATCGTAAACATCGCGCGTCGACGCTCGGCCGAACCGGCTTGAAGCCCGAGAATATTGAAGAGTAGAAAAAAACTATTGTTCAAGTGAACCGTTCCGAATTATCGAAAGTGAAATATACAGTAGACAATGGCGGAAGGAGATTATTCGGTAAAATCGACCCCCCACTCGAGTGAACACGACGATGAGACGAGTGACGACACACGTGAACGACGTCGTGGTATATTAGATCGTGCAGCGTGGATCGACATATTGCCAAGACGACACATGCGACGATTGTTGAGACAATTGAACGCTAGTGAGGATGGCAACGACGAAGTGATTCGTGATCGGCTACGGAGGTTAGAACTCCGAGAATGCGGAATCCCCGATATGGAGTGGTCAGAAATGGACAATATGTTGCCTATGGAGGAACCTGTCATACCTGAGCTCGCGCTCGTTGATGATATGACTGAAGAGAAAGTGCGCGAAACCCTTCGTGCATTATTATTGAATTCGTCGGGTGTTACGGCCGTTGCGCGAAACCGACTTCGACAGTTCGTGAGTACTTCGCTGCGAGAGCCGAGTAGCTCGCGACCGGTGAGCCCAGCTGATCCGTCTCTAGGCGCCATAGCGAAGAAGCGCGTTGGCATCATCGAAGACTCGACGAGTATCAGGAAATCACCCCCCACAAAGAACGTAAGACGAGTGATACCAGCGGACTGGGATGGTGCAGACGACCTAGATTTTCAACGCTTTAAAAACAGAAGTGTTAACGTGACGCGGCGCCGCGGCGAGACCTCGCGAAGAGTCCGAAAGGACGTACCAGAGGAGACGCACACCGGCGCAGCTGATCGGCGGAAATCTAGTTGTCGGACACACCAAGACGCCAGCACCCAGACTGACAGTGAACCAGATCGAACGAGGAAAATTAGGAAAACGGGAAAATGTCATAAATCAACGAGTGCCGCGAGTAGTCACCCCCGAGATGCGCCGAGGAGAAGAACGAAGCACGAGCTAACCGAGGACTCGTGCAGTGATTCAACAGCATCGGAGGAAAGTGAGGCGAGCTCGCGATCTACTTCTGACAGCGCGAGTGAGACAGACGGTACGTGGCACACAGTCGGGAGCCGTGGAGGCCGCCGGAGACGACGGCTCAGCGCACGCGTGTCACCGAGGTCACAACATCGGACGATAAACCAAAGACCACGCCGTGAACGCGACATAGGCGACGTCGCGAGGAAATGGCGACTTACTTTCACGGGAGCAGATGACTTCGGCTGTGAAGAATTCATGGAGCAAATGCGAGAGAAAATCCTTGCCTCCGACATCCAGTACGAACATCGATTGCAAGTACTTCCGGAAGTATTAAAAGGACGCGCTATTCAGTGGTATCGATCGAATAGAATATACTGGCGATCGTGGCGCGAGTTTGTGAAAGATTTCCGTGCATGGTTCAGTTTGGATCGAGACCAACAGGGACTGAAGGAAGACATAAGGAAAAGGACACAAGGAGCCGATGAGTCCGCGAAAGATTATGCAATCTGCATTCAGGGATTGTACAACCGTTTGCGAAAGCGGAAGAGCGTGCGCTATCAGTTGGATCAGGCATACGCTAGCCTCCGTCCTGAGTACTGGGACCGAATTGATCGAAGCGATTTCCGATCATACGCAGAGTTCGTGAAGCAGCCGACGTGGATCGAGCAGAGATGGGCCAGAGCAAAGGCGCGACGCCCTCCGCCGAGCCGCTAGGAGTCGATCGCGAAAGAGTTCGCGTGGGTCGGAAAATCCTCAGCAGGGACGAAAAATGGCTACACACCGAAACCGGCAGCGCGCACACAGTATAAAGCGCCTGCGCCGAGGATCGATGCAGTGGAAAGCGAGACAGCTGATTCTGTGGAGCCTGCAGCACAAAAAAAGCGTCGACGACGAGCGAGACGCAAGAGTGGGGGCAATGAAGCGGCCGAAATCGAGCCAGCTACCGCACCACCAACGTACGCTCGAGCCGCCGCGCAGCAGCCACCTAGAGCCGCCGCGCCGCCGCCGAACCGAAGCAACGTGCCGCAGCAGCCGCCAGCAAGACAGCCGCCGAGCGGGGGAAGCACCGGTAACGTACGCATGCAAGCGGGCCGTACCGAACGGGCTGGAGAAAACCGCCAAGCCGTCCCTCGAGCCCCACAGAGCTTCTACAGAAGACCCCCACCCTTTTGCTCGAATTGTGGTGAAGCGGGCCACTTCGGGAGAGATTGCAGAAATCCCCGAGTGCAATTGTGTACAGCATGCGGCCGCCGAGATGTCAACAGTGCGACATGCGGCTGTGCGTTGTCAAAAAACGCGAACCGGAACTGGCAACAGCGGGACAGCCAGCGAACCGAGTAGAAGAGGACCCGCAAGAAATACGAAGAGAGTTCAGCGCAGTACCTCTCAGAATCAATCCCCTCCCTAATTCCTACCAGGATGCAGTTCACGTCGAGAGCCCGATTGTAAATAACCGCGTAAATGTAAGCGAGAGTACGTCGAGCATTCCGGGTACTTCTTTTTTAGCACGAGTCGAGGAAGTCGAAACAGGTGAGTCTCCTTGCAGGTCGACTGGTATCTGGACGCTGGATCGGTATAGTTCGGATGAATCCGAGAATGAATTAGAAATTGAAAATGAAATTGTCGCGGTAGATGACGCGGTAGAGATGTGGCCGCGACTCGCGCGAATAACGTACGTGACGCCGCGCGCGAAGACAGGACGAATTCGAATTTTCGTTGAGTTGCTTATCGGTGGGAAAGTAGTCGAGGCGTTGATAGACACGGGTGCTACTATTTCGGTTTTCGGTCGCGTGGGAGGAGAAATAGTATGCGATTTAAGCTTGCCGCACCGAGAATATCCACCGAGTCGAAACGACTATGTGACGATGGCTAACGGTACGCCCGAGCGAGTGATCGGAGAGGCATTATTCCCTATCGAGCTTGACGGCGTGCAAAAATGGTTTCCGTCAATAATCGTTAAAAATCTAAAATCGAATTGTTTATTGGGAATGGATTTTATTTACGTCTTTGGAGTTAACGTGCACGGCGGTCGTAGCACGTGGTCGTTGGAAGAGGTAGGGGTAGAACACCCGATCGTACGCTCGAGCGACGAGCTCGCGACACTCGGTGTTTGTTTTGGTTTACAAGAGCTTGTCGGCACACCGCCGAATCGCTTAAAAGAGCTGCTCGCGGAGAGAATACCGACCACGCCACAAGACTTCGAGATCGCGGTAACATTAACGCAGCATGTGATAGACGCGCCGAACGATAGAGCCGCGAAACAGCGAAGGTATCGGCGCTCTCCAAAATTCGCGAAGAAATCCGCCGGTCCGTACGAAGTCGTGAGAGTCGTGTTGCCAAGCGTGGTAGAGTTGACCGATCCAGACGGCCGTCCTGCAGGGAGATGGCATGTGAAGGACCTGAAATTGGTGAGTAATGTGCCAACCCCGGAGCGCTCGACTGCTCAGTAGTGTTTGAGAAATAGTTTATAGCATGTTCGCGAAAATGATGCGTAACGAAAAAAAAAGAAAAAGACTGATTTAACTTTGAGTTGGAAAAAAGGAAAAGAACTGTTTAATTTTTTTTACTGATTCCAATGTTATTTTTTTATTTTCTATTGTGTTGCTCTGGAGACGCTCGAGAGGAGCGTAAAGAATTTTCCTATTAATGAGTAAGGACTAATGAGTTAAGATATTGTTTTATTTTTTTGTACGATCCGCCGTCGCGTGTTGCCGACGTGAGGATACGCGGACACGCACGCGCGAGGAAAGCGTCATAGAAATGAATTTAATTTTTGGTTGAGTTGGAAAAAAAGAGCCGCACGAGACGAAGTCTCTGCGGAAAGAAATGTTTTTTTTTTGTTGATTGCCATTTTTTTAGTTTAATTTTGTACCGGCGTGGACCGCGATGGACGGCACGACCGAGGGAATTAGAATTGGTCTTAACTTTTGTATTGGTGTTGGAACTTTATTGAATATTTAATTACGGTGGAGGAAGTGCGAGACATGATTGAGGATCGATTCTGCAGCAAAGCGCGTTGCAAAGGTGTATCGGCGTGAGCCTACCTCGCGTTAGAGCGGGTAGTCTGGCCTAGTGGGCGGATGTGACGAGGCGTTAGTACACGCTCGCATCAACGCGCTGGGCCTAGGGTGCTCGTGCACCGAGGCCTCACGAAAGCCAGCGTAGCAACCGAATCGTTCCTCGTCATGGTAAACTCGTAGCGTTATTCGAACGTTTGACTGCCGTGAATATTATATTACAGGATTCTCGGAATTAGAGCAAAGAGCCGGGAAGACGCTCGCGACGTCAGAGGATGGAAGGAGAGAGACAGCGGAACAACGCGACGATCGACGAAGTCGATCGATGGCAGGCCGTGATCCCCACCCCGGACGTCCGAGGCACGCGTAACCCGGCATTGCGTGCGATAATTACCGAAAAGATTTCAGTTAGCCCGGGAGCGTCCCACGAGAGACCCCGGTGAAAGATTCGAGTTAGCTTTTGAGACTGAGTACCTCAGTTAGCCCGGGAGCGTCCCACGAGAGACCCCGGAAGAGTTTTAAGTTAGCTTTTGAGCCGTGAGAAGAGACAATAAGCCTCCGGCGAGTAACTCCAGTCAGATTTGAAAAGGAAAGAATAGAAAGAAGATCGCGCTCGAGCAGTACTCGCGCATCTTCAATAGATTTTGTTACCGCGTCGAGCGTGTTGCATCGTGTTTCCGCGAGTATTAGCGAAACGTGCGCATGCCGACGGTAGGAACAGTGATCGAAAGAATAATTGTCCGCGTGGAAGCCGCTTCGCTAGAATTTTCGTGAGAAGCAGAGACTCGAGAGGATCGGCATCGTAGCGAGGATCGAGGCCAGAAGTGAAGGAAAAGGTAGGCGCACGTGGTGCACCATTTGTATTATCCGCGTCTGTAAAATCATCCTCTGTTCTGTCGGCTTCCCCGAATATAGAAAAATAGTTTATTGAAGATTCGAAGCGTCGCGTGCGAGATAAATCCACGAATCTTTGTTCGGACTCGAGTCACATTCTGTAATTAATTTGTCGCGTGATAATTCTATTATTGATGAATATATTATTGTTTTGTATTTGTGGAAAATAGAGCTCGCGTTCGCTTAATTAATTTTGCATTTGCCTCGAACTGCACCCCTTTCCAGCTAGCCGGTCAACCGGTGAAGAACTAAAGGAGAATAGTAAGTTTCCCTGGCTTTCGGGAAAATAATAGAGAGCCTGGCGCCCAGCAAAAACAAGTAAATAGTGTGGAAAGTGCGGATATAATAAAAGTGCGTAAAATTCTGGGCGTCGTTATATTTGGTCGGCGCTCCTCGTGAAGTCACCGAAATACTTCCCCGAGGGGCACGTCACAATATATATACATATATCCATAAATCTATAATTGTTAAAGTTTACTTTGAAAAAAAATATATATATATATATTCATCACTGGAGGAGCTCGAGGAAAAATTTCAATCCTGCTTCGACGCCGACAGAAGGCATCCTTACCCCTGAAAAAGGAAGGAGTAACAGAAAACGCGTCTAGCTGTATAACTCAACCTGCATGAACTTCTATAATAGATTAATGCAATATTTTCCTAGATCTTTCCCAGGAGGGAACATTTCCTTTTTGCTTGCTTGATAGCTTTAAAAAATTATTGACCTTTTAGTAAGTTAGGGAAAAGGGGGGGGGGATTCTTAATCAAGATAGATTTCATTTTTGTTTACGAAGGGAGGCGAATACAGAGGAGAATGCGGTTGGAAGGAGTGATGGTCGCGTTGGGGGTATGGCTGCGCGTCATACCCCAGATCTGCAATGGAATCGTGGGATATGAGTGTGGTTCATTCACCTCTAACATCACCACGGTATCTCTCCTGGATGTGGACGAATGTGCAGTTGCAACACCGGCGTTGAATGTGAGCTCCGTTCATATTCAGTTTTTGCAACTGAACGAGTTTACGTCGGTGCAAGTGCAGCAATGCAAGGTGGAAATCCGGAGAACCGTCTTTCGCTGTGGGATGCACTCACACAGCAGCCTGGTCTGCGCGGGCAGCTACGTGGCTGAAGTCAACCATGAGTCATGTAATCGGATGCATGATTACGGCTCTCTGGAAGTTGCTCAGGCTCACTTATCCGGACTAAAGCCTAACAACACGCGCTCGTATTCGGTAACGCTGGCAGGTAAGGTTGAGCCGAACGGAGCTTGCGAGGGAGTATGGTACTCCGATCCGTTCGGTGGGTATGGAACTGTTGCAGTATTAGGGGATATAAGCGTCACCTTGAGGGATTATAGAGCCCGCGTTGGTCTTGAAAATAATAAAGTTTATTTGAGCTCGGGTATGCGGTGCGAACTCAGTACGGGGAATTGCGTAGACATCGATGGTGGGCCTAGTTTTTGGGATGCCGTGCCTTTGCACGATTGCGGGGATCATCAATATAGTGTATTATACGAAGGGATGGCACAGAAAGTAATTGGGGAAGGCTCGAAAACACTATATTCATTGGTCCAGTCTGATGTTACGTTTGCGCTTACCGCCTTGCCTCCAGTAAATGTGTGCGGTCAAATTTTGGTTCGCACTGAGCACCCGCGTCTTCTTATTCATGAGATTACCAATGGTGGGGGGTTCTTGAGACCGGAAAAATTGGACATCAGTAATATGGATATGTTTGCATATATTAATTCAAAATTTGTATTCGTAGAAAAACATATTCGTACAGAAATACAAAGTTTATATACAGACGTAATAATGCATAAATGTACTCTGGAACGCGAAATGTTGAAAAATAGATTGGCTGTAGCTACTCAATCTCCAGACGAGTTCGCGTATTTTCTTATGAAAGGACCAGGGTACATGGCTGTATTGGCAGGAGAGGTAGTTCACATAATTAAATGCATCCCCGTTGAAGTAAAGATGCAACACATAAAGGAATGTTATAGTCAATTACCGGTAGTTTTGGATAATAATACCTATTTCATGTCACCTCGTACCCATATATTAATGAAAACTGGAATGCAAATTACATGTAACAAATTGGTTCCTCCCATGTACTATATAGACGGGGAGTGGTATGGGATGAGCCCCGAACCTATGCTTGTTTTTCCTCCAGAGACGATTAAACCTATGACGAAACCAAGTTGGAAATATAAAGAAACTCAGTCTCTAGCAGTTAGTGGTATATATACGGCAGCTGATCTTGATAAACTCCGAGAGCATGTAATGTTTCCCGTTGAACAACCAGCAGTCCTTAATACATTGGCACGCGGAATGACGGGAAAATCAGCAGTAAATCAATTATTGAAAGGTCCGGAAATAACCATAATGGTAGAATCAGCATGGAATAAGACTTGGGATAAATTCATGATGTTTGGACACCTCAGCGCCGGGTTAATTGGAATAATAATAGTTTTTCGTGGCGTCAAGCTAGTGGTTGACACCTTGATTCATGGATATGCTTTGCACACCGTTTATGGCTGGTCCCTATATCTGTTGGGAGCTGTATGGGATTCGGTCACCGGGTTATTGCTTCATTTAAAGGGAAAGGCTGGTCGGCAGGGTCAATCGGGGACTGCTGCAGCCGTGGGCGAAGAAACAGGTATTCTCCCTGGCACCGCCTCTCCTTCTGAAGGCAGTGTTAGGGAAAAACTTGAGCGGGACTCCGCAAAGGTAGCAGTAAATAATCAGGACCCGAGTACCGTCGAAATACATAATGAGAATCGGGTTCTACCTGTAAGGGATACGAGAACCACGTTGTATCCCAATTTAAGTGGAACAAATGAAGTTTGATTTTTTTTAAAAGAGTGTGTTTTTTTTTTCTATCATAATTATAGTTGCCATTTTCTTCAACAGTTATTATTTAATCTAATTACAAAATGGGTCCTGAATAATTTTTTTTTTCCTCTTAGTAAATTGTTGCACAAGATCATTCCTTTATTTTATTTGAGATGGCAAGTAATTTTAGCTTCTGGTATGAATGTGAACCTATAATCCTCCTTAGTCATTAATTCTTTTACCCAGAATCTCTGAAGTATTCCTATTCGACTATAAGTTAATCCTTAATTGTGTATCTCGTTCCCAATCCTCATATAACCCTGAATCGAGGTACAACAGAGATATTTTTAGTTACGTAATAATTCAGTTATTATATAAACTTGATAAATTACAATCAATTTTTTTTCCCTCGTTGAAAAAAAAAACTGAAGATAAAATAGCTCAGACGATAGATAGTATCAAAGGTAGTATAAGAATATTCAGCCCATATTATTAAATTTATAGAAAAATAACTTAAGGAGCGATAAGGATGGAATCTTGTAAGGAGTGGCATTCCATCTTCGTGTTTCCTTGTTGTAATGATCTGCACGTTTGGTGTTTCATGTCCATATGTTTCGTTTTTTTTGGCCCGTGTGATTCCCATTGAGCAAATTAAGGAAGGCCTCTCCGAGGTCGAGCGCCGTTTTTCAAAGCGACGCTCGTCTGAGGGGGGAGGTGTTACGTCTCGCAACTTTTGGGTCTTGAACCCTTGGAAAAACTCAGGTAAAGACTCTGGGCAGGCAAGCAGGGGTGCACGGTGCGACGAACGTTCGAAAGCCTGGAGGACCGCTATAACCGTCCCATGCAACTGAGTGTTTATGAGCACTTCACACGCATCTGGGTGGGCCCTCCAGCTAAGAGAGTCGGAACTCATGCGTCTAAAATACTAATTTATAATTATTGTCTAAACAATCGGAGGAATATCTCTAGTTATTTATTTAGATTAGGATCAATGGACGCAGAGTAATCTGACTCCAGCCTCGTGCAAAACGCAGAGCGACTTCGAGCTGTAACACTGAGATGCTGACAGAAAGACCCTAAATACAAAGAGGTCCCTGCAATCAGAGCCGCCAGACGTCTGCGTCGTTCTTTGTGAAGAGTCGATAAATCTGAGAACCATAACCTTTGCAATGCGACGTTGGGAGTCACACGTGGGCTTCGAATGTTTTAAATAAGATAGGTACATGAGATCACAGACAAAGGATGGATTGCCAATCCCGCGAAAGCCCTCGTCCGTCGACTTGTTTTATTTTCGGTGTTAACTCCAGTGTATACCGTTCGTTTGCCGACTATATACAATCCTAGGTAGAGAGGACTATATCGCGAACGAATGCTGTCGAATATAATTATAAATATGTCATCGGTCACTAGATGCCAAATAATCAACCGGCGACGATTTCATATACCAACGCGACCAGTGAGATCACCTTTCGGCAAAGCCAAAACTTCTCAGAAGACGACCATACCAACACAGTGCAACTGAGAAGGAGGGCGTATCGGAGCTACGAAGACTGCAGTGGGCGAGAAGAGGATGGACGTAGCAGAGTGGGACAGCCCGAGTAGAACGAGAACGGTATACCGAAGCAACTCCACAGCGCATGTGCGGGAGAAGGACGGAACGCTGCAGCCTGCAATGAACAACGCTACAGCGAAGGCACGTCGCAGCATGCGTAAGGAAGTAGAGGGAGCGTCATAGCCAGCGTCGATCCCCACTACAGCGAGGGCACACCACAGTACGGGCGTAAGAAGAGGATGAAGAACAAGGAAGCTATGCAGGGCGGGAGTGGAAGGAGGACAGCCTATGATAGGCCTACGAGCAGCAGAGGGAAGGCGACGGGACTCCCCTTCTCTGCCGGTGGATACCCCGACATCCCCTTGATGACTCCTACGCTTTAGGAACCATAAGAATTAAATTATAATTGTTTAAATTATACATATATATATATATATACTAGGATTTTATTGTGGCTCGCGCGCTGCGCGCGCTCGCAATCGCCCCCTACCCTAAAAAATGACGTCACAATATATATATATATATATATATATATACTAGGATTTTATTGTGGCTCGCGCGCTGCGCGCGCTCGCAATCGCCCCCTACCCAAGGGTGCCACCTCCGAAGGGTGCCCCCCGCAGGGTGCCACCCCCCCTCCCCCTCCCCCCCCCCCCCTTCCGCCAAGCCCTGAGCCCGAATTATTCTAAGTCCCTCGATTCTTGACACGGCGGCGGCGGCGGCGGCGAGATCTTTTTATAATATAGAGAGATATATATATTGTGACGTGATTTTTTTGGAAATCACGATCACAAGGGCTTGTGTTATCGTTACTTGCTATTTTTCAGCGTTTTCGAGCTGCTTTCTCTCGAATTTACGTTCTCGGTTTAGCTAAGAATTGTAATTCTTAGGTTTTGTTATTTTTGTTGTAAAGTTTCGGTCGATCGGTGCACTCAAATCTGTCGCGAGGATGAGAGCTCAAAGAAACGAGCAGCTCGGCAGACAAGAGTCAACGAACGAGTCTTGCGATTAGTTGTAGACCGGTGTAAATCCGGCGGCTTATTGAGAAAATGTATTGCGCTAGAGAACGGGTGGAGTTTTGTTGGTTGTTTGCAAAGGATGGAGCATCCTGTTGCAGTATAGTGCATAGGTGTGCTGAGAAAGCCCGTTTTCGCGCGAAGCATTAAGAGAGGCGATTGTATAGATTTCGAAAATGTTACCGGCATGATTTGCGTTCCCGATATAGTTACGAGGTGATTCGAGGGAGAGGGCAGTAGTTCTCGAGTAAGGGATTTTGTGAGGGATTAATAATTATTATGACGAGATTTCGATGATTGCTGGAGACAATCAGTCTTTCTCGGGACACCGCCGAGGTGCCTCGAGTCTAAATAGAGCTCCCGTGTTGACAGTTTTTCTGTCGCTCGCGCGCGCGTCTTCGCGTCGTTCTCGTACTTCGGATAATACTTAGTGTATAGTGTATCGCTTATGTTCTCGTTCTCGTGAGTTTTATCCAAATGAATAAAACCAAAGTTCCCGTTCAGTGTAGTGCAATAGTGCCCTCCTGGTTTTCGAGTTTCCTATGGGATGCTTGATACCGGACCCCGGATTTATTTGGAATAATTCTGGTGAGTCGTTTTCGTTTAATTAATTATTCAATCGAATGCGCCGATCGCTACGATTAAAGTTCTCGTGACATCGAATATTCGTGCAGTTACCGTTGAGTTGTGGATACGAGCGCGTTGTGTTGCAACTCTCTGTTACCGTTAACGATTTCGATGCTTCACGCTGGCTCTCGCATTAGTTAAATAATACAATTTATTGTATTAGCTCTCGAACTTTTGTTTAAAGAATATTGAAGTTTGTTTTCCTTGTTTGAGCTCTCGAAAATTTAAAAGCTATTTACTGGGCCAAACCTCGACCCTCTCTACCACAACCTAGCAGTCTGAGCGGCCGTGCATTTCCGCAACCGTTCGTTCTCGCAAGCGTATCCAGTTGCGTTTGTTAATTTTACGCGACCCCAAAAATTAACAAAGCTACCGTTTTCTTTGATTTGGTTCTCGATCGTAAGTTTTGCTCCGAACTTTCGATTTTATTGGAAACGAGCCTGATCAACTCGATTCCTCGGGCATACCGGTTAGTTAATACCGGTGAAACAAAAACTAACTGGCGCCCACCGGGTTTGCGGATGCGCGAACGAGAGTGGACGGCCGAAGGTGACAGTATCGTGATGTAGTTACCGAATAAAATTTGATTTTATTTGTTACCGATTATGCTCACGAAAAATACGTCACAATATATATATATTATATATATCTTCACATGATTATATATATATATTATAGTTATTGGCTAACTTTAGAGTTTATTCCATTACTTTAGGATATGGTTAATTAGTTATTTAAGTTATTTCAAAGATAAGGATTTCTCTATATTAATGAATTAAATTTTTAAATAAAGTTCATTAATTTACAAAAGCAAATCCGAATGTCAAGATTGAAATCATTATCTTTGAAGGTATATGAATTATTGTTTAATGTTTTAATATTTTTTAATTATCCAATAACAAATTGCCAAGTTTGAAAATTCAGAAGATGAGATCGGCGTCATTTATCGTAGATCGTTTAATTTATTCATAATTAATAATTGTTAATTATGAATATTGAAACCATAGTGTTATAAGCTAGCTCTAAGACCAAAGGCATAGTGGGGACGGCTGAATGAACTCATCGTGTGTGCCCCCTCCCAAGGGTCACCATTTGTATATCTTTGACTGTCTATATAAGATGCAGCCCTTAAAGCTTCGAGTTAGTCCTGGTCTTCAGTTTTTTCGTCCCTAAGCTTCAATTCACGGTTCATCGTCACATTGGTTACCCGAACCTTTGTGCTACTCATAGTTTGAAATTTTCATACCGCGTCGGAGTTAAAGTTCAAATCCGCCGTCCTTCAGCCGTAGTGTGTGCTAAAAATCTCGAATTTGATTGTGATCTTCCTTTTGTATAAAACGAAACAACAGTGTTTTTATTTTTTTCAAAAATAAATCTGAACAATTTGGAAGAAGTGAATCCAGTGTTGTGTCACGTTATTCGCCGTTACAACCACCGACCACCCCACAGCCGACTCCTGTTGCCGTTCCCGCGGAAGTTTCTGGTCACCGTCGTCGTTGGACCCCTGTTTCCAGCTACCAACCCACCGTTTTTACATCTACGTATCAGCTTTACAGCAGCACCGGTAAGTCAAGTTCTATTCATTATCTACGTCGAAGAAACACCCTTAGGCCTTTTCCCGAGCTTTTGCCCGAGAGGGTAGGCTCTAAACAAGGCCCATAACACCCATTCGCGCTTTCAATTCACCTGTAATCTAGTGTAACAGGGAGAGCCTCACTCTCCTTTGCCTAGAGTGAATTTTTCGGGAAAAACGAATCTGTGCCGTAACACTATGTGCTTTTTTTGTAATCCCCGGTGGTTCGGAACCCACCTAAAAACTGTAGGTCCTGAATATCCATCGCGCCGTAGTTGTCAAGGGGCTTGCCCCGTTTACCAAATAAATAAATAAATAAATAATTTCGAACCTTTGACTAATTTCGAACATTTGACTAACTTTTGACTAACTTTTGACTAACTTTTGACTAACTTTTGACTAACTTTTGACTAACTTTTGACTAACTTTTGACTAACTTTTGACTAACTTTTGACTAACTTTTGACTAACTTTTGACTAACTTTTGACTAACTTTTGACTAACTTTTGACTAACTTCTGACTTTTGACTAATTTCTAACTTTTGACTAATTTCTAACATTTGACTAACTTTCAACTAACTTCTAACTTTTGACTAACTTCTAACTTTTGACTAACTTCTAACTTTTGACTAATCTCTAACTTTTGACAAACTTCTAACTTTTGACTAATTTCTAACATTTGACTAACATTTGACTAACATTTGACTAACTTCTAACTTTTGACTAATTTCTAACATTTGACTAACTTTCAACTAACTTCTAACTTTTGACCTTTGACTAACTTTTTGATTTTATGGAATGTTGAATTATTTTAAAAAATATACATTATCACATTCACTTTCGGAAACGCTCTAATAATCACAAAATAACGTAATAACGAAATAGAAAAGCGAATCCACAACATGTATATTTATCTAATTAAAACAAGGATGCAAAGTAAAACCTTGCACATTGCTTCCTCATTATTTTTCGCGTTTTACAAAGCTTCCTCTATGAGGAAGCTAAAAATTGAATAACATACTTCCTCATAGAGGTAGCTTACTCATTAATAAAGTAATGGGTAATGGATGTGTGTTCCATTACTTATTAATAAAGTAACGGGTAGTGGATCCGAATTCCATTACTCATTAATAAAGTAATGGATAGTGGATCCGAATTCCATACTCCATTTATTTCGTAAAAAATAATGCATTATTTTCACATTAAAAATTTCACAACTCTAATTCAGATCAAGCTACTAGGCAGATTGGAATGATTGACATCTCATTTTCTTCTTCATGAAAAGATACACCGGCTAAATAAAGCAAATGTTAATAAAAGGTAATATTTTTTCAGTGACACAATTATTAATAAATAAATGTTATGCTATTTTCTAAATCAGTGATTAACTTTGCTTTCAGAATGAAAAAAAAAATAGTCTGCTCCATTTAGCCGGTGTATCTTTTCATGAAAAAGAAAATGAGATGTCAACCATTCCAATCTGCCTAGTAGTTTCATCTGAATCATGCGCAGAATGGAAAACCTAAGAACTTTGCTTAAGATAATATTGAAAAGCATATGGAAGTCAGACGACAGTAAAAAATCCTTTCACCGAGCACCAACAATATAGTGCATTAGGCAATTTTATATGCAATAGGATTAGGATGATATTGAATTTCCAAAATCATTTTTTTTTACCTGACTCCCTCCCCTTAAACTATAAACAATTGTTAAATTGACAGACTATTGGGAGAAACTATTGAACTACACTATTGAGATAAAAGTACACTATTAGAAGGAACTATTGCGTCTAGAACTATACAATAGTTTACAATTGAAGAACTACTGAATAGTTCTACTGAATACGTGCAAAAAATTAGCTGAATGACTAGATTTTGGAGGAATGAAGTATAAGAAATTTCGATGAGTCAGATGTTTATGTTTTTTTCTAAATGGATGGACGTGATTGTCAACGATTTAGACGGTGGTTTGATAATGGTACCAGATGGAGTGGCACTTTCTTTACTGTCGGAACCACTTTTCTCTCTGACCCAGGATGCCCTTTCGGTTGTACTACAACTGGAGCTCGCTTGTGCCAACTACGCATTTCTTCCACTTGCAATGAGAGCATTGCATCCGTCGATGTTGGATGATGGTATCATCCTAAGTCTGATATCATCAAGAGTTGCGGTACGCTCGCGACGTCAGAGGATGGAAGGAGAGAGACAGCGGAACAACGCGACGATCGACGAAGTCGATCGATGGCAGGCCGTGACCCCCACCCCGGACGTCCGAGGCACGCGTAACCCGGCATTGCGTGCGATAATTACCGGAAAGATTTCAGTTAGCCCGGGAGCGTCCCACGAGAGACCCCGGAAGAGTTTTGAGTTAGCTTTTGAGAGTGAGTACCTCAAGTTAGCCCGGGAGCGTCCCTCGAGAGACCCCGGAAGAGTTAGGAAGTTTAGCTCCGAGCCGCGAGAAGAGACAATAAGCCTCCGGCGAGTAACTCCAGTTAGAGATTTGAAAAAGAAAGAAAAGAAAGAAGATCGCACTCGAGCAGTACTCGCGCATCTCCAATAGATTTTGTTACCGCGTCGAGCGTGTCGCAACGCGTTTCCGCGAGTATTAGCGAACCGTGCGCGTGCCGACCGTAGGAATAGTGATCGAAAGAATAGTTGTCCGCGTGGAAGCCGCTTCGTTAGAATTTTCGTGAGAAGCAGAGACTCGAGAGGACCGGCATCGTAGCGAGGATCGAGGCCAGAAGCGAAGGAAAAGGTAGGCGCACGTGGTGCACCATTTGTATTATCCGCGTCTGTAGAATCATCCTCTGTTCTATCGGCTTCCCCGACTAGGAAAAATAACTCATTGTAAAATCGAAGCGTCGCGTGCGTAATAATCCGCGAATCTTTGTTCGGACTCGAGTCACCTTTGTACTAAATTTGTTACGTGATAATTTCCTTATTATTGTTGAATAAATTATTGTTTTATTATTTGTGGAAAATAGAGCTCGCGTTCGCTTAATTAATTTTGCATTTGCCTCGAACTGCACCCCTTTCCAGCTAGCCGGTCACCCGGTGAAGAACTAAAAGAAGAGTAAGTTACCCTGGCTTTCGGGAAAATAATAGAGAGCCTGGCGCCCAGCGAAAACCAGTAAATAGTGTGGAAAGTGCGGAGATAACAAAAGTGCGTAAGATTCTGGGCGTCGTTATATTTGGTCGGCGCTCCTCGTGAAGTCGCCGAAATACTTCCACGAGGGGCACGTCACAATATATATAATGGAACGCCTCACCTCCGATGAGATTTCAAGAAGAGTTGTCACCAACTGCTTTACACTACACTATGCCTTAAATATCGAAGGGAGTGCATCTATCAACGTACCATCCAGTATCCCTACCATCCTGTGAACATCAATTTCCTTTATTTTCCCTGTCTGGTGATGAATCATTATTCTTGTTCGAGTATCGAACAGAATTACATTTCTTTGTCGAATGTCGAACTGAATAATAGCTGAAGACGCTTCCCAAAACATAAAACAATTATCTTCATTGGAACCCGTGCATCATCTCTATTGTTGTTTTTTTATAGTCTATAGAAATTTTGGTTTCATTGAATGTTTTGAGTTTGCAAAGTTAGACGAGAATTCTTGTAGAATTCTTATTGCTGCCTCTGTTCTTTGTACACATGCAGGATACATTTAGTAGTGTCTACTTACCTTCATTTACTGTTCATTGTACATGAACTTTTTAATCAATACACAGATATAACTAAAACATGAGTTCTCAGTATTTTTTTTAATTACGTTTTGAGTTTCAAAAAGAGAGCAAATAACACCAAAAATGTTTTCCCAAAACAAAAATGGTACGCCAAGTTAAAAAAATTGCTTTCAAAAAAATTGCTGACAAACAAAATGCCTTGCGAAAATATTAAACCAAATCCAATATATTAGCCAAGTTAAACTCGTTACAAAAAAAACTTGGCGTGCCAGGGACTAGCTCCCGTACATACCCACATGGAAATAAAGTATATTTTAAATATATTGAAAAATATATTAAAAATATATAAAATATATTTTGTTCGAAAAATTGTATGTGTCGAATATATTTTTGAATGTACGTTGAATTATATGCAAAGTATATAAATAAATATATTCGATATCTGTAATAAGTACAGTCGACGTGTACAACGAATATAGTTTCCATGTATTTTTAAATGTAGCTAGAAATATATTCGAAAGTATACTGCTAACTACATTCCAAATATATAACAAATACATTCTACATACATTTTGAATATGAGTTTCATGTCATCGAAGTATATCTGAAATATATGTACTTTACATTCCGGAATATATTTCGAATATATGTTCAACTTACTAGAATATATACTCGGAATTCATGTTTCATATACTTCAGAGTACATCTGGAATATATGTTTGATATACTTCGGAGTATATCTGGAATATATTGTAACAAAACGGGAGTTTGTTAAAATATCTAAATTTACTGTTTTGATTCATTAGATATAGAAAAAGATAGTTGAGTTTTGAATGTATAAAAAATCAGGAATTCGTGTACTAGACTCGACAAGATCTTTATTTGTAATGGAAATAAACCTCAGAATTTCGTTTTCGTATTTATACAAAAAGAAGTTCTCATCATCGGTTTTATTTTAGGAATAGTAGAACTAATTGAAACTTGGCAATTTAGGCGGGTAATCCCGATTGTTGGTAAAAAAAAAGAAAGAAATAATGACTCGAATGTTCACGTAGTGAGCTGACGACACTACGAGGAGCACAATGCTCATATGCAAAGAAGTTACAATGCGTGTTGTCCCTCTTGGACACGCCACCAACAATAATAAAGGGGGTCAAAATAAGAGAAAGCGTTCCCTCAGAGAAAAGCTCCAGGGAGCAGTTTATCTCATCATCGGAAGATAGCCTATTCGTTTAAATCAGACGCGAAGCTATTCTGATTGCACGTAGTCTAGGTGAATTATGTTGAGTGTGAAGATAAGAATATTCCAGTAATGCAACTACATGCAAGTTGTAACTCGATACGCAACTCGGAATAGGACGTTTTAATTTTATATTCCGAATTTCAGATATTATATTTCCCTTTAAATTATTCTAGGAAGAGATGATCTCGACGCCGGATCGCAGACACACAAAAACACTTTATCCGTTGTAATCCTGTTAGTGTTCAAAAGGATTGACACGCGACAGAATTGGATTGAAGTGACTGAGTATTCTCGATGATAAGTATTCCGCGGTGTTTAAAGGGTTGCGCGAGAGTTCAATGGTACAAGTAGATGTTAATTAGCAGTATAATCATTGGTCACATGTGATTGCGAGACGCGGGCGAGTGTTGGAGCAGTTCCAAGCCAAGCGCGCATATACGGGATCGGGTGTTTACCTTTTTTTTTCCTCTAGCTCGGAGCGTAGTCCGGGCTAGACGAGAATCGGTGAGTTCGATGATTATAATAACGTATTATACGAAATAATACCTCGTTACAATCAAAAGTTAAATGGACCCGGAAATAAGATGGATCTACATGTGTTGATGCAGTATCAAGCCAAGTAGTTTAATGCGGGTGGTTTTGAGTATGCGTGCTGATGCAGTATCAGGCCGCACAGGTTTATCGGCAGTAATGTATGCGATGCAATTCTAGGATAGATGGATCTACAAGTGTTGATGCAGTATCAAGCCAAGTAGTTTTCATAAGGTATTTTGGAGCGTACGTGTTGGTGCAGTACCAAGCCGTACAGGTAATTTAAGGATATATTGTGTTGTTAGTTCGATGAGAAATGCATAGGAAGCGATGGATCTACATGTGCTGATGCAGTATCGGGCCAAGTAGTTTAAACAGAGGTATTTTGGAGTGTACGTGCTGATGCAGTATCAGGCCGTACAGGTATTGAGGGTGATTCTTAAAATTAATGGATAGAAAAGGTAGTAGGTACGATAGGTTTTTGAGGCCTAAAGGAGCTGGGCTAAGCTCAAGGAAGGAACCGTTTGTGTCAATGCAGTATTGAGCCAAACGGGCGAGCTGGGCTGTGCTCAAGAATTCTTGCAAGTGTCGAAGCAGTTTCGAGCCAAGCAAGAATCGGAATTATTAATATTAGGAGGTTTCTTCCAAATTGGAGATGTGAAATAAGAATAGTGAATGAACTCTTAGTCAAAAGGAGGCCGGCTTATATATGATCGTCCCCACTGCCAGCTTTCCAGATTTCGGTTACTCGCGAGAACCGCGAGTCGAACGAGTGGGCGTGAGCCACAGAACCGTTGGACGGACTTGACGTGGTGCCTAGATCGATCCTCTACGGTAGCGCGTCTTGTCAACAACGACTTTCTCGTTGGGGATATACCGTTCCGTTACAATATGTTTGATATACTTCGGAGTATACCTAAAATATATGAGGTATTCTTGGCCAAGTCACTAAGCCTTCAACGCTGACCCTTTCCAATTTACTCAATAATTTTTTTTTCTCTATGTGTTAAAAAAAAACACTCCAAAATTTCTTGAAATTAAAAAAAAAAATTTTATGAATCAAAAAAACTGTTTTGGCCCCAATTTAAAAATTCCAAAAAATTCTCAAAAACTCTGTGTCAGATATGAAAATTTTCGAGCTTTGAGCCAGAGTGGGCAGACCATTTTGGCGCGTAATTTCTTCGAAAAAAACTTAAAAATCGATAAAAATATCCATTATTATCCATAATGCAAGAATACTTTCGACTCTGAGTCACTCTGACTCAAAGCACGAAAATTTTCATATCTGACACAGAATTTTTGAGAATTTTTTGAAATGAATAAATTCGGGCCAAAACAATTTTTTTTTCTCAAAAATTCATTAAAAAAATAAAAAATAAAGCGAATTTTAAAAAACTTGTATATACATTATATATACGACACATATATCTAACTTATGTATTGAATGCATTCCGATTTACATCTGACGTATACAAAGAATATACTACATATACATCTTGAATATATAATGAATACATTCGGAACTGCATCTGACGTATACATTGTATATACGACACATATATCTAACTTATGTATTGAATGCATTTCGAGTTACATCTGACGTGTACGAAGAATATACTACATATATATCTTAAATATACAATGAATACATTCGGAACTGCATCTGACGTATACATGGAATATATTCCATATATATCTGAAACATACATTGAATACATTCGGAGCTACATCTGATGCATAGGTCGAATATCCGACATATATATCTGAAATATACATTAAATATATTTTTCGAGTATACTTTCTGTTCGAAAACTTAGGTGTGGCGAATACATTTTGAATATATTTCCTGTACAAGTAGTGTACAGTTCGAATATATTCGAAGTATATACAGGGTAACTAATCGGCATGATCGGATTATAACTCAAAAATGTAGAAAAATCATACGAGTAAGAATCACTTTGCGAAAATGTCACACGACAAATAGTTTTCTAGTTATTAGCAATCAGCGTGGGCCAATCACAGAGCTGTCGCTGTGACGTCACAGCGACAGTGCCCAGACGCCGCAACTTCGTTGTACTTCGATATAGCTCGTATATAAAAGACGATCACTGCTCGCCTCTGCTCACTCACGGTCCGAAGGCAGCGTGAAACAAATGATGGCGCGATAGAAAATTCTATGTTTGACGCTTGAAATTATAAAATAAAAATCGTGGTGTCTTGGACATATTGATGAAAATTATTTAGGAGAACTCCAAGAATGCAGAAAATGATTTTTCTAATGAGTATTAAAATTCAATAATTATTTTGTTTAAAAAAACAGAATCTGTGTGATAAATTCTAAAAAAATATCAAAAAGATTGTTCAACGGCTGCAAGTTTTTTTCGCAGCAAAGCTCGGCATGTTTGAATTACGTTTCGTAATTAATTAACAGCAATAATGTGCCATTCTGCGCCTAGATATTGACATTTTTAAATGTACCGAAGGGCTCATTGCGACAGATTTTTTGAATCCGGAAAGCAATTTTCATAAACATAATTTAAAGGTATCCTATGGAATCTTCGGTCAACCATGAATTTACTTTGATTGTTCATTCTTTCGAGTATTTTTGTTGTCTAGCTTATTTGCAAATGTCTTGGAGCTTTGCGAACATTGCGAACATCCAACCAAGCGGCCACATCGAAATCGAAATTTCCAAAGATCTAGAGACTAGCGACCAGGAGACATGAAGTAATTATTGTTTCCCGTTCTGTCCCGTATTTTTATTGATTCTAAACGACTGCACGTTATCGCATCCTTTTTTCATGACGTGTGAACGTGAAAAATTAAAACTAGAGAAAATCAGACAGTTTCATAGTAAATTCATATTCTTTTGCCAATGTCCTGGAGGTTTTCGAATCGGAATTCTCGTCCGAATCGCCCTATGCTTGTAGAACTATCGTTTTATCAACGATAATACACTTGAGAATAATTGAATCAAGCTGCTTCAACAAATTCGGCAGTCTCGGAATGTACGAAAAAGCGCAAGTGGAAGTCACGTGAATCTGCTGTTGTTCTTTATAGTATCTAGTGTTTTATTGACTTTTGAAAAACGGATGGTCGCAGTATCCGTTCTTCACAATAACAGATAAGAAAAATAACAGTAAAAAGTGGAAAATATCTTGTTGCGTATTATACTCCGATTTTTTTGCGGATGTCCTGGAGTTTTATGAACCGGAAATTTTCTCCTCGTCGTTTTGAGTTTGCTGAATTAGCTTCATTCTAGGTATTCGAAACACTCTACCATTCGAATTAAGCAGCCACGTAGAAGATGGAGTTTATGAAGATCCAACATGACGCCCGGCCGGAAGACAGGTGATTGTATCGTTGATTTTAATGCTGATGTAAATGTTTATTCATCTAAAAATACTGTTGTTCGCAAGATCCGTCATTCATGATAATCGAATGCTGTGTATGATTTCTCTGCGAATGTGCTGGAGGTTTATCGAGCCAGAAATTACGTCTACATCAAAAGTTTTCCGCACGATCGATTAGAGTGAAATAATTTCAGTATCTTCTTTAATGTCATAGCAAATAGAAACACCACGTTTGACATAACAGAGATCCTTGTAAGATGTAAAAAAATGTTATACCATTTCGTTGCATCAACGGTGCTAACTTCTTTGCTATACAGTAGTGCTCAATTGAAGTGGACCAGTAGGATTTTTTCGGATTTCAAAAGTACTAAAATGAATTTGAAAAAACTGAAAAAGACCATTCGAGAGAATTTAATGATCTTTCGAACGGCGTCAATTTTTTTGAGATCTGCTGAAAACTTTCGGTTAGGGGGGTAATCGCGCGAATGTACAAAAATGTGAGTTTTGCAGCAACCTGGAAAAGTCATATACGACGCTGAAGATGATTGCGATCTCTTCTGCCAAATGAAAGAGCAGCTCCTAACGTACCAAAAACACCCATCATACGTAGAGATTGGATGACTCTAGAGGAAGTTGTCCACCCAGGAAGTAAAAATCAATTTTCGGGCGTAGCTCAAAAACCATTCGACCATTTCGACTCAAATTTGTCGTCAAGCCATTTTTCGTCATGCCCTTTGATCTTAATGTAATTGTGTGGTGACAAGATTCCGCGTCGATGAGATCCAGGTTAAAACGAAGTGGACCATTTGGTTCAAAGACATTTCTCGTATTGATGGAATGGAGTTAGAGAGTTAAAAATACCGGCATGTCGTAGAGGAGGATTCAACGATTAAAATGAGCTATCGTTCGATATCAGAAAGTACCTCAGTGATCCCAAAAACTCAATGTTCAAAAATTGGTACGAAAACGCGATTGCAGGTCTGAGTTGCCGGGCGCTAGTAATTTGGCTGGTGCAAGACATGCCTTTTCTCTTCAAATTTAAAAAAGCTAGCAAACGTCGATAAACCATACACGTTGCTACAACAAACGAATGAACAAAATTAAGGGTCCTCGATTCTACCCACTTCCGGTTCATTGGATTTTCATGCCGACATGTGAATAAAATTAAGGGGCTTCAATTCTACCCCCTCGCGCTTCGTAATGCCATAACACAGTAGTTTTTACACTATTTTTTTGGTACAAAAGCAATGTTAACATGCAAGATTGATACGGATGATTAGTATCTGTTGCACAAATGTCGAAAAAAATTAAGGGGGCTCGTTTTCACCTCTTTGTGCTTTGAAATGCAACAAAACAGCAGTCTTTGCACTGGTTTTTGGTACAAAAGCAATGCTAACATGCAAGATTGATACAGATGATTAGTGTGTGTAGCATCAATGTTGAAAAAAATTAAGGGGGCTCGTTTCCACGTCTTTGTGCTTTGCAATGCAATAAAACAGTCGTTTTTGCACTGTTTTTTGGTACAAAAGCAATGCTAACATGCAAAATTGATACAGGTGATTAGTATCTGTTGCATAAATGTTGAAAACAATTAAGGGGGCGCGTTTCCACCTCTTTGTTCTTTGCAATGCAACAAAACAGTAGTTTTTACACTGTCTTTTGGTACAAAAGCAATGCTAACATGCAAAATTAATACAGATGATTAGTATCTATTGCATAAAGGCCGAAAAAAATTAAGGGGGCTCGATTCCACATCTTTGTGCTTTGCAATGCAATAAAACAGTCGTTTTTGCACGGTTTCTTGGTACAAAAGCAATGTTAACATGCAAAATTGATACAGGTGATTAGTATCTGTTGCATAAATGGCGAAAAAAATTAAGGGGGCTCGTTTCCACGTCTTTGTGCTTTGCAATGCAATAAAACAGTCGTTTTTGCACTGTTTTTTGGTACAAAAGCAATGCTAACATGTAAAATTGATACAGGTGATTAGTATCTGTTGCACAAATGGCGAAAAAAATTAAGGGGGTTCGTTTCCACGTCTTTGTGCTTTGCAATGCAATAAAACGGTCATTTTTGCACTGTTTTTTGGTACAAAAGCAATGCTAACATGCAAAATTAATACAGATGATTAGTATCTATTGCATAAAGGGCGAAAAAAATTAAGGGGGCTCGATTCCACGTCTTTGTGCTTTGCAATGCAATAAAACAGTCGTTTTTGCACTGTTTTTTGGTACAATAAGCATTGCAAAGAACAAAGAGGTGGAAGAGAGCCCCCTTAATTGTTTTCGACATTTATGCAACAGATACTAATCATCTGTATTAATTTTGCATGTTAGCATTGCTTTTGTACCAAGAAACAGTGCAAAAACTACTGTTTTATTGCATTGCAAAGCACAAAGACGTGGAAACGAGCCCCCTTAATTTTTTTCAACATTGATGCAACAGACACTAATCATCCGTATCAATTTTGCATGTTAGCATTGCTTTTGTACCAAAAAACAGTGTAAAAACTACTGTGTTATGGCATTGCAAAGCACAAAGACGTGGAAACGAGCCCCCTTAATTTTTTTCGCCATTTGTGCAATAGATACTAATCATCTGTATCAATTTTGCATGTTAGCATTGCTTTTGTACCAAAAGACAGTGCAAAAACGACTGTTTTATTGCATTGCAAAGCACAAAGACGTGGAAACGAGCCCCCTTAATTTTTTTCGCCATTTATGCAACAGATACTAAGCACCTGTATCAATTTTGCATGTTAGCATTGCTTTTGTACCAAAAAACAGTGCAAAAACGACTGTTTTATTGCATTGCAAAGCACAAAGACGTGGAAACGAGCCCCCTTAATTTTTTTCGCCCTTTATGCAATAGATACTAATAATCTGTATCAATTTTGCATGTTAGCATTCCTTTTGTACCAAAAGACAGTGCAAAAACGACTGTTTTATTGCATTGCAAAGCACAAAGACGTGGAAACGAGCCCCCTTATTTTTTTTTCGCCATTTGTGCAACAGATACTAATCATCTGTATCAATTTTGCATGTTAGCATTGCTTTTGTACCAAAAGACAGTGCAAAAACACTTGACTTCGAAACCTACGGAGCCGTCACCTGAGGTCGTCGACTTCTAGACGTAGCACTTCTGCACGTGGAGATAGACGATTTGAATTAATCGATATCATCTCTTAGAGATCGTCAGTCAATTGCAATCGGTTTTACCGAGGTGGCTTGCGTAGTTTTTTTTCATGTCGATTTTTAACCGTTTTATCGTAGATGCGAGAATTCAAAGGCTGGTATCTCCGAAGCTATTGGAGCTAGACGATTTGAATTAAGGGATTATATCATCTGTGAGAGATCGTCTATCTATCGTGTTCGGTTTTGTCGAGGTGGCTTGCGTAGTTTTTTATTTCGATTTTCAACCGATTCATCATAAGTGCGAGATTTCAAAAGCCGGTATCTCCGAAGCTGTCGGAGCTAGGCAATTCGAACTCTTACATCTCTGAGATCGCCCGTCAACCGCGAACTGCTTTCACCTTACACTCATCTTGCTCTCACCTTGCTCTCACCTTGTTCTCCCCCTGCTCTCACCTTCCTATCACCTTGCTCTCACCTTGTTCTCCCCCTGCTCTCACCTTACTCTCACCCTGCTCTCTCCTTGCTCTCACCTTGTTCTCCCCCTGCTCTCACCCTGCTCTCACCTTGCTCTCACCTTGCTCTCACCTTGTTCTCCCCCTGCTCTCACCTTCCTATGACCTTGCTCTCACCTTGTTCTCCCCCTGCTCTCACCTTACTCTCACCCTGCTCTCACCTTGCTCTCACCTTGTTCTCCCCCTGCTCTCACCTTGCTCTCACCTTGTTCTCCCGCTGCCGTCACGTTACTCTCACCTTACTCTCACCTTACTCTCACCTTACTGTCACCTTACTCTCACCTTGCTGTCATTTTACTCTCACCTTGCTGTCACCTTACTCTCACATTGCTGTCATTTTACTCTCACCTTACTCTCACCTTCGTCCGCATGGCGAAGGCACTGTCAATTTATCGTAATGCGAGAATTCAAAGGCTGGTATCTCCGAAGTTGTCGGAGCTAGACGATTTGAATTAAGGGATTATATCATCTGTGAGACATCGTCTATCTATCGTGTTCGGTTTTATCGAGGTGGCTTGCGTAGTTTTTTTTATATCGATTTTCAACCGATTCATCGTAAGTGCGAGATTTCAAAAGCCGGTATCTCCGAAGCTGTTGGAGCTAGGCAATTCGAAATCTTACATCACTGAGAGATCGCCCGTCAACCGCGAACTACTCTCACCTTACTCTCACCTTACTCTCCTTGTTATCCCCCTGTTCTTACCTTGCTATCACCTTGCTCTCACCTTGTTCTCCCCCTGCTCTCACCTTACTCTCACCTTGCTCTCACCTTGCTCTCCCCCTCCTCTCACCTTACTCTCACCTTGCTCTCACCTTGTTCTCCCCCTGCTCTCACCTTGCTATCACCTTGCTCTCACCTTCGTCCGCATGGTGAAGGCACTGCCAATTTATTGTAATGCAAGAATTCAAAGGCTGGTATCTCTGAAGCTGTCGGAGCTAGACAATTCCAATTCTTAGATTATAAAATCTCTGAGACATTGACCGTCAACTGCGATGGGTTTTACCGAGGTAGCTCTCAATGTTTTTTTTACATCGGTTTTTAACCGATTCATCGTTAATACAAAATTGTTAATAAGAGATCGTAGTGAGAAGACACCTAGACCTCGAAAACTACGAAGCCGTCACCTGAGGTCGTCGGCTCGTAGACGTAGCACTTCTGCACGTCTAGATCGAAGTGAAAAGACATCTAGACCTCGTAACCTACGTAGCCGTCATCCGAGATTGTCGGCACGTCGATCGTCGCAGAAAAAAATAGTGCCGGAAGGAATTCCGGTTGGAGTGCACGCGGTAATCCGGGCGGGAATCCGGTTGGGATTCTTGCTAGTTACGGTCCTGCCCGCCGCCGGGGGTCCTTCCAAGACTCGATCAGCTGATTGTCTGATAGCGAGTCCGACCGACGCCGTGACCACTGCTGTGCCTTCGCTCGCCGCCTTTCGTGGCAAACAAGTGACTCTCGCCACTTGCACTCAGCGTTATTTCTTGTAACTTGTAATGCTAATAACTCGGGCAATTTTGACCTGACGACTTTTTACACTAATGATTTTTTACTCAGCTCGTCATTATCTACCTAAGTGTCACGGTTGATACAATAGTTATGTTACACCCTGTATAGAATACCTAGGCCATGGATCTCCTCGACAGGCCAAAAGTATTGAATCAAGGAACGGTTGTGGTGGGTGGCGGTTCTGGCTAGAAGAGACCCCCAGGACAAAATATTCTGGCGGTGAGAAACCTCCAGGACTTTTGATAAAAAATATTAATGGACGGCTCAGGCAAATGTTCTTACGAAGAGAAACTTCCAGGATATTTTTGGAATATTGATGGTCATGTAGGGAAAATGTTCTGGCGGGGAGAAACCTTCAGGACATTTTTGAAATATTGATGCTCGTCTAGGGAAAATGTTCTGGCGGTGAGAAACCTCCAGGACATTTGATAAAAATTATTAATCGTTGGCTCGGGCAAATGTTCTTGCGAGGAGAAACCTCCAGGACATTTTTGAAATATTAATGCTCGTCTAGGGTAAATGTTCTGGGGGGGAGAAACCTCGAGGACATTTGATAAAAATTATTAATGGTCGGCTCGGGCAAATGTTTTTGCGAGGAGATACCTCCAGGACATTTTTGAAATATTGATACTCATCTAGGGTAAATGTTCTGGCGGGAAGAAACCTCCAGGACATTTGATACAAAATATTAATAAAGCTTTTCCTGAAAGCATAGGGCGATTCGGACAAACTCTCCGATTCAGAAACCTCCAGGTCATTGGCAAAAAAATTTGAATTTACTACGAAACCGACTGACTTCATTTTTAAAATCAATTTGTATAATCTGATATCATTAAAAAGGGTGCGGTGACGTGCAGTCGTTTAGAAGCAACAAAAATACGGGACAGAACGGGAAACAATAATTACTTCATGTCTCCTGGTCGCTAGTCTCTAGATCCTTGGAAATTTCAATTTCGATGTGACTGCTTGGTTCAATGTTCGCATTGATACATCTCGCTGTAAAAAACCTACTCCAATAAGCACAAAACGATATAGAGGAAAGTTCTGGCTCGATAAACCTCCAGGACATTTGGAAAGAAATCGTACTTTGCAAAAAACCTGTGTATTATTGATTTCTACAAATGATTTTTCGTATTCGCTTATCTCAAATGAAGGATGCTGCCAAATTCAGTTTTTGTCAGTTGAATCAAAACTGACAAAAGCATTGGAATCAACAGTACGATTACGTGTCTTCCGACCCAGCGAATCTGGACCTAGATAGAATTAAGCAAATTTTGCAATCACAAGGCAATTTGGACAACATTTTTGGTAAGCGAAACTCCAACATATTTGCAAAAAAAAATCGGGTTACTCTACGAAACGTATTGATCCTATTTTGGACATTTATTTGTTAATTTTCTTATCATGATTAAAGGATCCGGCATACTGCCGTCCTTTTATAGTCAAGAAATCACTAAATACTATGAAAACCAATAGCAGATTTACGTGACGTCCGCTTGCACGCTTTTCTACCTCTAAAAACTCCTGAATTTGTTAAATCTGCTCGATTCAATTCTTCCTAAGAGTATTATCGGTGGAACAAAGATTTTCCTGCAAGCATTGAACGGTTCGGACTAAAATTCCGTTTTAAAAGCTGCAGGACATTTGCAAAAAAGCTAATCAACAAAAATACTCGAAAGAATGAACAATGAAAGTAAATTCATGATTGATCGAAGATTCCATAGGGCACCTTTAAATTATGTTAACGAAAATTGCTTTCCGGACTCAAAAAATCTGTCGCACTGCGGCCTTCGGTACATTTAAAAATGTCAATATCTAGGAGCCGAATGGCACATTATTGCTATTAATTAATGACGAAACGTAATTCAAACATGACGAGTTTTGCTGCGAAAAAAAACTTGCTACCGTTAAACAATTTTTTTCGTATTTTTTATAATTTATCACACAAATTTTTTTTTCTACGCAAAATAATTATTGAATTTTAATACGCACTAGAAAAATCACTTTCTGCATTTTTGGAGTTCTCCTAGATAGTTTTCATCAATAGTCCAAGACACCACGATTTTTATTTTATAATTTCAAGCGTCAAACATAGAATTTTCTATCGCGCCATCATTTGTTTCACGCTGCCTTCGGACCGTGAGTGAGCAGAGGCGAGTAGTGATCGTTTTTTTATACAAGCTATATCGAAGTACAACGAAGTTGCGCCGTCTGGGCACTGTCGCTGTGACGTCACAGCGACAGCTCTGTGATTGGCCCACGTTGATTGCTAATAACTAGAAAACTATTTGTCGTGTGACATTTTCGCAAAGTGATTCTTACTCGTGTGATTTTTCTACATTTTTGAGTTATAATCCGATCATGCCGATTAGTTACACCCTGTATACATATACCAAAAATATATTCGACATATATTTTTTATACATACAAACATATATTTTTCAATATACTTTATTTCCATGTGGGTAGTCCATTAGCCAACATAAACTCGCTACAAAAAAAAACTTGGCGTCCCAGCGACTAGCTCGCGTATATAGTCCATTGAAGTAAGGACGGGAGGACAACGGACCTCTAAAAATGGCTTCGCCTTTTGGCCAGGGCGGGTGGGGGGGGGGGGGGGGGGGGGTCAATTGCTATTTTGACTCTCGTTCCATTCAAAGCAATCAAAATAGCGAATGATTAAAATAGCGAATTTCATAATGAAAGCCATTCTAGATTCAGATGTTCACCCTGGCAATTTGTGTCACCGTAGTGTTAACCGGAAATAACTGAAGTTAACCGACATTTTAACCGAGGAAAGATAAGTCTCGATTAGCCCACTATTTCAGCAGCTTTAACAGACAATTTAACCGATTAAAAACGTTTCGTTCGGTTTAATTGTCAGTTAAAATCGGTTAAATTCACCAAGCAAAATGAGTCTTATTAATTCGGTAAGAATGTCGGTTACAATCGGTTAATTCACCAGTAAAAATCGCTTAAAAAATAACAATTTCGGTTAAAAGGTCAGTTAAACTGGGTGAAAACGGGGGTTAATCGAGACTGGTTAAAACACAGGTTAAAAAGTCGGTGACACTGTTTGCCAGGGCATTATTCTGAAATTCAGAAATTCGCTACTTTAGCCATTCGCTATTTTGACCCCCACCGCACCGACAGTTCGAAGAATAATAATCTTTCAAAGATTTATATATATTAAGATATTATTAGATTAAATGAGGTCAAAAGAAAGTAGGGATACAAACTGATAAATTAGATAAAAGTAATGAATAAGGTACGATATGCAACTTGAGCTCACGCTGCAGGTTCGGTAATACGAAACACGAAATATCATTAGGAATTATTTTCTCCCGCACTTACTTCAATGGACTATGTACGGGAGCTAGTCGCTGGGACGCCAAGTTTTTTTTTGTAGCGAGTTTAACTTGGCTAATATATTGGATTTGGTTTAATATTTTTGCAAGGCATTTTGTTTGTCAGCAATTTTTTTGAAAGCAATTTTTTTAACTTGGCGTACCATTTTTGTTTTGGGAAAACATTTTTGGTGTTTTTTTAGAATTCATCATACAGATTCTTTTATTCTAACCAAAATAATTATTAAATTGTAATACGCATTAGAAAAACCATTTTCTGCATTCGTGGAGTACTCCTAGATAGTTTTTATTAGTATCTCCAAGACTCCACGATTTTTATTTTATATTTATTTATATTAAGATAACACCAAAAATGTTTTCCCAAAACAAAAATGGTACGCCAAGTTAAAAAAATTGCTTTCAAAAAAATTGCTGACAAACAAAATTCCTTGCAAAAATATTAAACCAAATCCAATATATTAGCCAAGTTAAACTCGCTACAAAAAAAACTTGGTGTGCCAGGGACTAGCTCCCGTACATAGTCCATTAGCCAACATAAACTCGCTACAAAAAAAACTTGGCGTCCCAGCGACTAGCTCCCGTACATAGTCCATTGAAGTAAGTGCGGGAGAAAACAATTCCTAATGATATTTCGTGTTTCGTATTACCGAACCTGCAGAGTGAGCTCAAGTTGCATATCGTACCTTATTCATTACTTTTATCTAATTTATCAGTTTGTATCCCTACTTTCTTTTGACCTCATTTAATCTAATAATATCTTAATATATATAAATCTTTGAAAGATTATTATTCTTCGAACTGTCGGTGCGGTGGGGGTCAAAATAGCGAATGGCTAAAGTAACGAATTTCTGAATTTCAGAATAATGCCCTGGCAAACAGTGTCACCGACTTTTTAACCGGTGTTTTAACCAGTCTCGATTAACCCTCGTTTTCACCCAGTTTAACTGACCTTTTAACCGAAATTGTTATTTTTTAAGCGATTTTTACTGGTGAATTAACCGATAGTAACCGACATTCTTACCGAATTAATAAAACTCAATTTTGCTTGGTGAATTTAACCGATTTTAACTGACAATTAAACCGAACGAAACGTTTTTAATCGGTTAAATTGTCGGTTAAAACTGCTGAAATAGTGGGCTAATCGAGACTTATCTTTCCTCGGTTAAAATGTCGGTTAACTTCAGTTATTTCCGGTTAACACTACGGTGACACAAATTGCCAGGGTGAACATCTGAATCTAGAATGGCTTTCATTATGAAATTCGCTATTTTGATTGCTTTGAATAGAATGAGGGTCAAAACAGCGAATGATCCCCCCCTCTGCCCAGGCGGTACCCTTAAAAACACGAATAGCGAATTTCAGGATAATAATCATGGCCGCCATCGGAAGAAATAGAGTAGCAGTAGGGATCGTCGCGTCAGGAGAAAGCCCGTCCAGTCAAGATCAAACAGACAAATCGTAGTGTGAAGGCAACATTAATTTCTTTTTAGCATAGTGTGCGTAAAATTCGTTTTTACACACCCATATGAGTGCGTAAAATGCAACTTTATGAAACAGTGTGCGTAAAATAAAAAAATTATTTTTACTTTTCTTTCATCTATGCTATAATTAATAATTATATTACCAAATAAAGTAATTATAGTTATAAACAAAGTTTACTCACAATTAAACACGTTCTGTCTTTTTTGCGAATGCATAATAAATCTATTTCTGTCTTCAGTGGGTGGGAGCCCCCCAACCCCCCACCGGGGCTTCGCCCCTGGACCCCAGCAGGGGCTTCACCCCTGCACCCGACCAGGGCTTCGCCCCTGGACCCCAGCAGGGGCTTCACCCCTGCACCCGACCAGGGCTTCGCCCCTGGACCCCAGCAGGGGCTTCACCCCTGCACCCCATCGGGGCTTCGCCCCTGGACCCCCGCGTTGTATTCCCCTAAACACAATGCGAATTTTACGCACGTCATGCTAAAAAATGTCGTATGCGACTCGGGCGTACGTTTTACCCACTCGCGTGATCGCGCTCGTGTGTAAAATCGCGTGATGCGATTTTACACGACGATCACTGCTCGTGTGTAAAATCGCATTTTACGCCCTTGTTGCATAATATACTATTTTTAACTTGGCGTCGAGTCGCTACCGCGACTCTTGACTGAATCTAGAATGGTCATCATTATGAAATTCGCTATTTTGATTGCTGTGAATAGAATGAGAGTCAAAATAGCGAATGATCATCCCCCCCCCCGCACGCCCACGTGGTACCCTTAAAAACATGAATAGCGAATTTTAGAATAATGAACATCGGAATCTAGAATGGCCATCATTATGAAATTCGCTATTTTAGCCATTCGCTATTTTGATTGTTTTGAATAGAACGAGAGTCAAAATAGCAAATGACCCCCCCCCCATCCGCCCTGGCCAAGGGGCGAGCCATTTTTAGAGGGTCATTTTTAGAGGTCCGTTGGCCTCCCGTCCTAACTTCAATGGACTATGTACGGGAGCTAGTCGCTGGGACGCCAAGTTTTTTTTGTAGCGAGTTTATGTTGGCTAATGGACTATGTACGGGAGCTAGTCCCTGGCACACCAAGTTTTTTTTGTAGCGAGTTTAACTTGGCTAATATATTGGATTTGGTTTAATATTTTTGCAAGGAATTTTGTTTGTCAGCAATTTTTTTGAAAGCAATTTTTTTAACTTGGCGTACCATTTTTGTTTTGGGAAAACATTTTTGGTGTTATTTGCTCTCTTTTTGAAAGTCAAAACGTAATTTAAAAAAATAATGAGAACACATGTTTTAGTTATATCTGTGTATTGATTAAAAAGTTCATGTACAATGAACAGTAAATGAAGGTAAGTAGACACTACTAAATGTATCCTGCATGTTTACAAAGAACAGAGGCAGCAATAAGAATTCTACAAGAATTCTTGTCTAACTTTGCAAACTCAAAACATTCAATGAAACCAAAATTTCTATAGACTCGAAATCTCGTCGGAGGTGAGGCATTCCATTATATATATACAGACAGAGAAATTGTCGTGTGACAGCAACATTAATTTCGTTTTTAACTTGGCGTCGAGTCGCTACCGCAACTCTTGATGATATCAGACTTAGGATGATACCATCATCCAACATCGACGGATGCAATGCTCTCATTGCAAATGGAAGAAATGCGTAGTTGGCACAAGCGAGCTCCAGTTGTAGTACAACCGAAAGGGCATCCTGGGTCAGAGAGAAAAGTGGTTCCGAAAGTAAAGAAAGTGCCACTCCATCTGGTACCATTATCAAACCACCGTCTAAATCGTTGACAATCACGTCCATCCATCTAGAAAAAACGTAAACATCTGACTCATCGAAATTTCTTATACTTCATTCCTCCAAAATCTAGTCATTCAGCTAATTTTTTGCACGTATTCAGTAGAACTATTCAGTAGTTCTTCAATTGTAAACTATTGTATAGTTCTAGACGCAACAGTTCCTTCTAATAGTGTACTTTTATCTCAATAGTGTAGTTCAATAGTTTCTCCCAATAGTCTGCCAATTTAACAATGGTTTATAGTTTAAGGGGAAGGAGTCAGGTAAAAAAAATTGATTTTGGAAATTCAATATCATCCAAATCCTATTGCATATAAAAATGCCCAATGCACTATATTGTTGGTGCTCGATGAAAGGATTTTTTACTGTCGTCTGACTTGCATATGCTTTTCAATATTATCTTAAGCAAAGTTCTTAGGTTTTCCATTCTGCGCATGATTCAGATGAAACTACTAGGCAGATTGGAATGGTTGGCATCTCATTTTCTTCAAATGGAGCAAACTATTTTTTTTTTCATTCTGAAAGCAAAGTTAATCACTGATTTAGAAAATAGCATAACATTTATTTATTAATAATTGTGTCACTGAAAAAATATCACCTTTTAATAACATTTGCTTTATTTAGCCGGTGTATCTTTTCATGAAGAAGAAAATGAGATGTCAACCATTCCAATCTGCCTAGTAGTTTGATCTGAATTAGAGTTGTGAAATTTTTAATGTGAAAATAATGCATTATTTTTTACGAAAAAAATGGAGTATGGAATTCGGATCCACTATCCATTACTTTATTAATGAGTAATGCAATTCGGATCCATTACCCATCACTTTATTAATGAGTAATGGAACACACATCCATTACCCATTACTTTATTAATGAGTAAGCTACCTCTATGAGGAAGTATGTTATTCCATTTTTAGCTTCCTCATAGAGGAAGCTTTGTAAAACGCGAAAAATAATGAGGAAGCAATGTGCAAGGTTCTACATTGCATCCTTGTTTTAATTAGATAAATATACATGTTGTGGATTCGTTTTTCTATTTCGTTATTATTAGAGCGTTGCCGAAAGTGAATGTGATAATGTATATTTTTAAAAATAATTCAACATTCCATAAAATCAAAAATTTCATACCGTTCGTCACTAAATTATACATATATAATGGCTGAATATTGTTTCATTTTTATTCAAAATTTGAGCTCGCTATCTGAAGTTTTGCAAAAGTTACAATAGAGCGATAATGTCAATTTGTTGAAAAATTCAAAACATCATAAAATTTTAATGGTTCAACCGATCTTAACCAAATTCAATAGCGATCACCGGCGTATGAAAGCTCACATTCATACCAATTTTAAGATCAAAATCTCGAAAATTGAAAGAGTTATCGAGTAAACAGACATTTTTCAAAAAATTAAAAAACGCGTAATAATTTAACGATGAAGTGGACTTTAACAAACATCTGTATGAACGATGAGGCTTGATCCCTCTATCTATTGTCCAAATTTCAGCTTGATATCTCAATGCATTCCCGAGTTATAAAGGTTTACATTTTTCGATCGTGTAACATACACACACACACAGACAATACATACAGACATTTTTTTCTAAATCACTTTTCTCGACGTTTTGGCCCATTCTGAGTGTACTGACATGAAAATCTCGAAAAAAAAATTTCATGAAAAAGCTTCTTCTATGGGGAAGCAAAAAGTAATGGGTGATGGACCTCTGCTCCATTACTCACTAATAAAGTAATGGGTGATGGACCTCTGCTCCGTTGCTCATTAATAAAGTAATGAGTAGTGGATTCGAGTTCCATTATCAATTTTTTTCATAAAAAATTATGCATTATTTTCACATTAAAAATTTCACAACTCTGCTTTCAACTAACTTCTAGCTTTTGACTGACTACTAACTTTTCACCAACTGATGACTACCTACTAACTAACTTTTAACTTTTAAAAGTCAGAAGTTAGTCAAAAGTTAAAAGTAACTGAAAAGTTAGTCAAAAGTTGGAAATTAGTATAAAGTTAGAAGTTAGTTGAAAGTTAGTCAAATGTTAGAAATTAATAAAAAGTTAGAAGTTAGTCAACAGTTTGTCAAAAGAAGTTAGTAGTTAGACAAAAGTTAGTCAAAGGTCAAAAGTTAGAAGTTAGTTGAAAGTTAGTCAAATGTTAGAAATTAGTCAAAAGTTAGAAGTTAGTCAAAAGTTAGAAGTTAGTAAAATGTTAGAAATTAGTCAAATGTTAGAAATTAATCAAATGTTAGAAATTAGTCAAATGTTAGAAATTAGTCAAATGTTAGAAATTAGTCAAAAGTTAGAAGTTTGTCAAAAGTTAGAAATTAGTCAAAAGTTAGAAGTTAGTTGAAAGTTAGTCAAATGTTAGAAATTAGTCAAAAGTTAGAAATTAGTCAAAAGTTAGAAGTTAGTCAAAAGTTAGAAGTTAGTCAAAAGTTAGAAGTTAGTCAAAAGTTAGAAGTTAGTCAAAATTTAGAAGTTAGTCAAAAGTTAGAAGTTAGTCAAAAGTTAGAAGTTAGTCAAGTTAGTCAAAAGTTAGTCAAATGTTCGAAATTAGTCAAAGGTTCGAAATTAGTCAAAGGTTCGAAATTAGTCAAAGGTTTGAAATTAGTCAAAGGTTAGAAGTTAGTCAAAAGTTAGTGAAATGTTCGAAATTAGTCAAAGGTTAGAAGTTAATTAAAAGTTAGTCAAAAGTTAGAAGTTAGTCAAAAGTTAGTCAAAAGCTAGAAGTTAGTTAAAAGTTAGTCAAAAGTTAGAAGTTAGTTAAAAGTTAGTCAAAAGTTAGAAGTTAGTCAAAAGTTAGAAGTTAGTCAAAAGTTAGAAGTTAGTCAAAAGTTAGAAGTTAGTCAAGTTAGTCAAATGTTCGAAATTAGTCAAAGGTTCGAAATTAGTCAAAGGTTTGAAATTAGTCAAAGGTTAGAAGTTAGTCAAAAGTTAGTGAAATGTTCGAAATTAGTCAAAAGTTAGATGTTAGTCAAAAGTTAGAAGTTAGTTGAAAGATAGTCAAATGTTAGAAATTAGTGAAAAGTTAGAAGTTAGTCAAAAGTTAGAAATTAGTCAAGAGTTAGAAGTTAGTCAAATGTTAGAAATTAGTCAAAAGTTAGAAGTTAGTCAAAAGTTAGAAGTTAGTAAAATGTTAGAAATTAGTCAAATGTTAGAAATTAGTCAAATGTTAGAAATTAGTCAAAAGTTAGAAGTTTGTCAAAAGTTAGAAATTAGTCAAAAGTTAGAAGTTAGTTGAAAGTTAGTCAAATGTTAGAAATTAGTCAAAAGTTAGAAATTAGTCAAAAGTTAGAAGTTAGTCAAAAGTTAGAAGTTAGTCAAAAGTTAGAAGTTAGTCAAAAGTTAGAAGTTAGTCAAAATTTAGAAGTTAGTCAAAAGTTAGAAGTTAGTCAAGTTAGTCAAAAGTTAGTCAAATGTTCGAAATTAGTCAAAGGTTCGAAATTAGTCAAAGGTTCGAAATTAGTCAAAGGTTTGAAATTAGTCAAAGGTTAGAAGTTAGTCAAAAGTTAGTGAAATGTTCGAAATTAGTCAAAGGTTAGAAGTTAATTAAAAGTTAGTCAAAAGTTAGAAGTTAGTCAAAAGTTAGTCAAAAGCTAGAAGTTAGTTAAAAGTTAGTCAAAAGTTAGAAGTTAGTTAAAAGTTAGTCAAAAGTTAGAAGTTAGTCAAAAGTTAGAAGTTAGTCAAAAGTTAGAAGTTAGTCAAGTTAGTCAAATGTTCGAAATTAGTCAAAGGTTCGAAATTAGTCAAAGGTTTGAAATTAGTCAAAGGTTAGAAGTTAGTCAAAAGTTAGTGAAATGTTCGAAATTAGTCAAAAGTTAGATGTTAGTCAAAAGTTAGAAGTTAGTTGAAAGATAGTCAAATGTTAGAAATTAGTGAAAAGTTAGAAGTTAGTCAAAAGTTAGAAATTAGTCAAGAGTTAGAAGTTAGTCAAATGTTAGAAATTAGTCAAAAGTTAGAAGTTAGTCAAAAGTTAGAAGTTAGTAAAATGTTAGAAATTAGTCAAATGTTAGAAATTAGTCAAAAGTTAGAAGTTTGTCAAAAGTTAGAAATTAGTCAAAAGTTAGAAGTTAGTTGAAAGTTAGTCAAATGTTAGAAATTAGTCAAAAGTTAGAAATTAGTCAAAAGTTAGAAGTTAGTCAAAAGTTAGAAGTTAGTCAAAAGTTAGAAGTTAGTCAAAAGTTAGAAGTTAGTCAAAATTTAGAAGTTAGTCAAAAGTTAGAAGTTAGTCAAAAGTTAGAAGTTAGTCAAGTTAGTCAAAAGTTAGTCAAATGTTCGAAATTAGTCAAAGGTTCGAAATTAGTCAAAGGTTCGAAATTAGTCAAAGGTTTGAAATTAGTCAAAGGTTAGAAGTTAGTCAAAAGTTAGTGAAATGTTCGAAATTAGTCAAAGGTTAGAAGTTAATTAAAAGTTAGTCAAAAGTTAGAAGTTAGTCAAAAGTTAGTCAAAAGCTAGAAGTTAGTTAAAAGTTAGTCAAAAGTTAGAAGTTAGTTAAAAGTTAGTCAAAAGTTAGAAGTTAGTCAAAAGTTAGAAGTTAGTCAAGTTAGTCAAATGTTCGAAATTAGTCAAAGGTTCGAAATTAGTCAAAGGTTTGAAATTAGTCAAAGGTTAGAAGTTAGTCAAAAGTTAGTCAAAAGTTAGAAGTTAGTCAAAAGTTAATCAAAAGCTAGAAGTTAGTTAAAAGTTAGTCAAAAGTTAGAAGTTAGTTAAAAGTTAGTCAAAAGTTAGAAATGCAACATGTCGCAAATGACTATTGCTAAGATTTTCAGGTATCCGGATAGTTCGTCTCTGAGAAATCGCCCGTCTATCGCGACCTGTTTTAACCGCAGACTTCTAATGATATTATATTTATTCATTTATTTTTCAATTTTTCGAACGATTTTGCTATTCATCTACTTATTTATTAACTTATTGAACGATTTTCCGATTTATTTATTTATATATTTATTTATTAAGCAAATTTTTCTAAAGTAATGGGACTATCATATATCCATTAGCACGTTCATTACCCATTAATTTAAAAAACGGTGATGGATGTGAGTTCCATTACTCATTAAAAAAGTAATGGGTGATGCATGTGAGTTCTATTACTCATTAAAAATGTACACTTCGCGTCGAGTCGCTACCGCGACTCTTGATGATGTCGGCTGTGCAACACGCGCTGACTGACTGAACCGCTGCCGACTGTGTGACGTCACACACTGGTTGCTCGCGAGCCGCCACTCGCGCCTGCGCGCGGCGCTTCTATATAATGTGTGTACGTGAATACGTGAATCGAGATTGTGTGAGTGCGTTAAAAATGAAAAACTTTGAAAAGACCAGATATCAGCGGTAAATGAACCGATTTTCTTGTGACTGGTCTCATTCGAAAGAAAAAAAAAAATAGAAAATATTGATCATGATACATTTTTCGTTCGCGACATGTGGTCAGAGATAATACGTCGGCAAATATAGGTTGGGACATTTAAAGTTGTGTGAGTGCGGCCATACGGGAGGAACATAAAGTCGCTCGGCGAGAATTACTAAGATGCCAGATATCAGCATTAAAGAAACAGATTTCCTTGCCGCAGGTCTCATTTGAAAGAGAAAAAAAAATAAAAAATATTGTACCTGACACATCTTCCGTTCTCGACGTGTGGTCAAATATTATTCGAGTTATAATTTGAAAACGGCCGGTGAGTGGCCGCCTTCCGAATAAATAGAGTAGCAGTAGCGACCGTCGCGCCAGGAGTAACAGCCCGTCCAGTCAGACAGACAAATCGTAGTGTGAAGGCAACATTAATTTCTTTTTTAACTTGGCGTCGAGTCGCTACCGCGACTCTTGATCATTGATATAATTGTTGATTAAAAAAATATTTAATAATAAGAATTAAACTAATTAATGTCAACATTAAAAGGATAAGATCAATAAACTTAGAACAAATATATTATCCATACTGATAAATCTTTATTAATCATAGAATTTATATATTATTAGTTATATATATATATTGTTTATTATGCATACATTTGAATATAATAATTCATAATGCAGGGAGACCGTGTATTATGACATGAAATGCTTATCATCAAACTGACATGGCTTAGTCGCATAGGAGGAAGGCTCTGATTCTAAAACAGTTTATCATATAATAGAAAAATAATTTCATTGATTCGGTATCGTTTTGGTCTAGCAGATGTACAATTTTTTCCTCGTCGCTTAGTATAGGATTAAGACTAGGTGCTAAATAGTGTCTCCTTAAGGCATCGTAAGTTGGGCAGTCAAACAGGATGTGCATGTAGCTTTCCTTTGAATTGAGGTTGCACGAAAGGCATATTTGCTCTGAATCAATCAGATATAAATTACTACCAATTATAAATCGCTTTGTATACTTAGGTGCTAATCTCACTTGTACTTTCGCACGGATTAAATCTATCCTACATCTAGGTGGGTAAAATTTCTCGAAGTTGTCCGTGATGTCTCTAGGGAGGTGTAACTGACAAGCGTCTGACCTGTTGTATTTGTTGAGATCACCCATTCTGAGGCGCTGTTCAAGGAGCATTAGGATGTCATTCTTCCTCGCTAGCCAATACCTACTGTCTAAGTTTGACCACAGGTCGTTGCAGTTAGTTCCGGATAATGCGTTTTTTAGTTGCGAAACCCAGTTATATCTGCTATCCACCTGTTCCCTCGTAGATAAAGACAATATCCGGTTAAAGCATATTTTTGGCAGTCGATTCTCATCCATTTTCAGTATGTTTATAACCCAGCCTAATGCGGCCTTGATAATGTCTTTGATGATACTAACGGCGCCCAGTTCGAGACGGATGGCACAGCTCTGCGTGTTTTTGGGTAGGTGAAGAAATCGCTTCAGGAAGTCTAATTCGCCTTTTTCTAAGGTAGCCGTATATCTTAGCCCCCATATGTGCGCCGAGTATAGCAGCGTTGATGCCACCATGCTACGAAATATTTTTTTTACCCCAACCCAAGAGTCTGCCTTGGCAGTGGCTAGTATTGACAGCGCAGACGATGTAGCAATTCTGGCTTTGCTTACAGCCGATTCCGCGGCAAGAAGCCCTAGTGCCGAGGAAGAAAATGTCACTCCGAGATACGTGTATTTATTTACAACCTGCACGGGTAACCCGTTGTATGAAAATTTTTTGTCGGATTCGCCGAGTTTTCCTCCCTGCCTGAATACTACGATCTGGGTTTTTGAGGTATTTACCGTCAGGCCGTTCTCTTTGCAGTATTCGGCTAGAATGAGCAATTTCCTTCTCAAATCAATGGGGGAGTGCGCCAGAATTACTAAATCGTCAGCGTACAACAGCATGAGCAAATCCTTATGGGCGTCTATATCTAAGCCTCTCGAATTGACGTTTCGAAAATGTGCAATAATGTCCGAGATGTAGATTATAAATAGTAAGGGGCTCAGGACTTCGCCCTGAAGAACTCCTTCGCTTACATCGGCCGTATCTGATAGGCCGCTTTTTGTTTTTATTTGCAACGTTGCATTGTCGTAGAGATGTTTTAAAATTCTGATTATTTTTGAGCTGATACCCAAACGGTGCATTTTAAACCAGAGTTTCTCTTGAGGGATCGAGTCAAAGGCTCTTCTAAAGTCCACGAAAAGTGCGTAAACTTTGCCGCCCTTTAGTCTAAGCCTCAGGTGAATCGCAGTTTGGAGTGCAAATAAATTATCTGCAACGCCTCTGCCCTTCCTAAAACCCGCTTGTTCCTCAGGGATGGTACCGGCATCAGTAGCCCACGCTGTGAGTCTGTCGTTTAGAATTTGCATGAACAATTTTGTAATGGCGTTAACAAGTGCGATGCCTCTATAGTTCAGAGGGTCAAGGTGATTGCCTTTCTTATGAAGCATGCATATTACGACTTTGCACCAAGACTGAGGTAATTCTTCGCTGGATAATATTTTGTTGAACATTGCTAACAGGTATGATAGCCAACACTCCGGCAAGGCTTTGTAGAATTCGTTAGTCACCATATCGTTTCCGGGGGCTTTTCCATTTTTTGAGTTCAAGATGCATTTTTGAAGTTCCTCGATACTTATTTCTCTGTCTAAGAGTGGATTGTGCGTGCCAAGAAAGACCTTGTTTGTTAAAACTTTAGGGGGATACATATCTTTGAGAAAATCATTCCACGTGTTAATCGAGGGGCCATTTGTTTGTCGAGATTTGGGTCTACAGCTCTTCACCACCTTCCAGAAATTCATTGGATCTTTAACATTCGCAAATCTTTCAGTGATTTCAGTCGCATATTCTTTCTTTTTGCTAGTAAGTAATAATTTGTACTCTTTTTTACATTTTAGGTATTCGTCTAGTTCTATCTGTTCGAATTTCGCATCTCTGGCAGTTTTCAATCGACTAATTACAGTTTTTCTCATGACATTACATTTGGCGTCGAACCATTTTTTGTGAATCCAGGATGGCGGTTGCTTTTTGTTTTGTTTCAAACTCTCGACTGGTTGGGCAGCTTTTTTTATGGCAATGTTTGAATTATTTTGCAGGTTGTCTACCGAAGCAGCAGAAAAGTTTATAAAAATGTTCGGCGATAAATTCATACTGTTCTGGAATTGCTCTTTACAGTCATTTTTCCATATAAGCTTACTACTATTAGTGCAGACAGGTGGACAAGACTCGCCCTCGCTTGCACGAGAGTTAATACAGGCCAGTTCCAAGGTGACCGGAAAGTGGTCGGAGCCTACAAGGTTATCGCCTACCTGTAAATCCTTCAAATATTCAAGTTTTGACGAAATAACCCATACAAGATCTATCGTACTCGCACCGTTCTTATTCGAAAAAGTATATTGTGCTGGTCGATCCCCGCAGGTTCGCCCATTTAATAAAACAAAGCTGTTTTCGAACATAAAATCTAACAGGATGCGGCCGTTAGAGTTAGTATTTTTGTCGAGTGATAGCCGCTCCTCGTACAGTGGAGTGTCCTCAAATAATTCTGACGGTATGTTATCACTGACTGGCGGGCGCGCATTAAAGTCACCTCCTAAGATTATAATATCTTCCGGGAACCTGAGTACAATATCATTTAGTATAGGGCTGAGTAGGTCTAACACAACTGATAGGTTTAGCGCGGGACTGACATAGAAAGAACCCACTATCACACACTTGACATCACATATTAATCGCAAGATGCACCACCACGGAGACCGGTCGACGAGATGCACTTTAAATTGGTTCTTCACAGTAGTGATGAGGCTGCCGCTTGCTCTTCCTCTCGATTTGTCCCTCGTCGCGGGGGACCACTCGCTGTAGCAATTCCGGATCTGAGCTGGCAGTGACCCGCACTGGGCCGACGTGCACCACGTTTCATAGAAGCAGCCGACATCCATGTCGTCCTGGATGACATTTGTTGACAGATTAGCGATGCCTTGCACATTCCAGAAAATAATCTTGAAACTATCTAGTTTTTTTGGTTTGGAGCGCCGTTGCCTTGGCTAAGGTGATTTTGTGTACTGCGTGTCGGCTTGGTTGATTTGCTTTCGAGGCAGCCTCTGTTTCGGTTCCAAAAAAGCCAGTCGCCGTCCACTTTCAATTTTTGGTACCCAATTTTAGTACTTTTTCCCTCAGCTTTCAAATCGTGGGCCTTTTTCCTTATTGATTTCTGGATTTCGAAGTCCGCAGTTGTGAGATCTTGGTCAATGTAAATCTGTTTGCTCCCAAGTTTGATGATGGCCAGACGTTCCGAGCGCACGAGTCCCTTAATGACGATGTTGTTTCTTCGTGAGATTCTTTCCTGCTTATCAACTATCTTCTTTAGAGACTCGATTTCTTCACAAGCCACCTGCTGAGGGGGGCTCGGGCGCTGTTCGAGAAGGGCGACTCTGTCACTTAAAGCGCGGATTTCTGCCCGTGGGTTGTTTTCCTCAATTTTTAACTCTAGCACTTCCATCTTCGCGAAACATTTTTCTTCCACGGCCTGCAACGAGCACTGCAATTGTGAGGAATTTTTGTCTAGATCGTCCCGTATTTCCTTTTTTAGCTTTTGAAAATTCGAATCCGCGGAATCCTTTATTTTTGCTATATTTGTTTCTATTTTCTCAAGACTACTTTTGCTTTCTGCCCTCATCGCCAACATTTGGTCCATAAGCAATTTTACAAAGTCGGGGACTGTTTGGCCGACGGCCTCGACCGTAAGCGTTTGCGTAGCTGGAAGGTTATCGCCGGCAGCTGTCTGTTTTGCCTCGGAGAACTCGGGAACGGAGGGAGAGCCGGCAAGGTCCTCTTGTATTTCCGAAGCTGATGCATCGAGCCGCGGTTTTTGCCTCTGCGGGGAACGCTCAATCAAGCTACTTTTCTTGAAGGGTGCTGCGGATTGTAATTTAACCATTATATCGTGTTCCATTTGAGGTCTTTTTCGTTTAAGAATTTCCTTTAGGTTACCACATGAGTCCGATCTTCCTCTGTTCAGTGATTCAGCTTTGCATGGCCGCCCTACTTTTCTCTTGTTATCCGGCGTAGATGATTGCTGCGGATTACCTGTCGCCGGTAAAATCGAGGACCCATTATCCAACTCGAGGTCAGTGCCGATTTCCGCGTCTCCGTCTAGCATCGTGGCAGGTGTTGAAGGGTATCTAACCTCAATCGGAGGGAGCTGGATTTTTAATTAACGATAAATGCTTACTGCACACTTTGTGGATGGTAATTTTTCACTTAAGAGGAGCACCGTGTTCAATTCGATCACTAGGTCGATCACTGCACTTTACTATGTGTCTGAGATTTATAAAAGCCGAAAGTTTGCGGACTGTCAGCGACATGCGTGTCGTTGATACAGCGTGCGTAACGGAACCCCCATATATTATTAGTTAATAAATTTATTATATATAAATAAAAATATATAATTATTTAATTATTTATAAATAAATATTTAATATATATGGGGAGATATAAACAACTGTCGTGCTATACGGACGTGTTTCGAAACTGCTCCGATTCGAAGTGAAACCCAAGTGTATATACGCAGTGAAAGAATATAAATTGTACGAGAAAATCAACAGGAAGAAGAGCTCAGCATAAAGAGACCAAAGCAGCAGGCGGAGTTAATCATAGTGAGCTACAATCAAGTAAT
>CAXAOA010000052.1:5000-47152 GCA_963970395.1 Ephialtes manifestator | reverse complement strand
GCTAACTGAGGTACTCTTCCGGGGTCTCCCGTAGGCCGCTCCCGGGCTAACTGAAATCATTTCGGTAATTATCGCACACAATGCCGGGTTACGCGTGCCTCGGACGTCCGGGGTGGGGGTCACGGCCTGCCATCGAACGACTTCGTCGATCGTCGCGTTGTTCCGCTGTCTCTCTCCTTCCATCCTCTGACGTCGCGAGCATCTTCCCGGCTCTTTGCTCTAATTCCGAGAATCCTGTAATATAATAATCACGGCAGTCACACGTTCGAATAACGCTACGAGTTTACCACGACGAGGAACGATTCGGTTGCTACGCTGGCTTTCGTGAGGCCTCGGTGCACGAGCACCCTAGGCCCAGCGCGTTGATGCGAGCGTGTACTAACGCCTCGTCACAATACATCAACCTTGTTTTTCGGACTCTGTCTTTCTATCTGAACTGGCCAAGCTTGCAGGTGGTGCAGTTCCAGAGACCTCATCAGCGAAAACCATCTCGTAGGATAGCTCCCGTCACCACTTATCGGAATTCAAGGCTTCGGCAATATCCGAGAGGTGAGTTGGAACCGTTGCGGTTATTACGCGCTGTAGAAAATCTCGGCGATGAATTGAGTAGCCGTCGTGGATTTTAGTAGGATAGGATTCTTGTTGTAATATTTTGTTTTTCGTTGGTTGTTGAGTTTTGGTACAAAATTTTATTCTAAAAATAAATCGAACAATATTTTGGGTACCAGTTAAAATATGGAGTTTCGATTAATTGATTTATTTTGCTTCGTCTTTCGTTTGTATTTTATTTATTCAAAATTTGACTGAACTAAATACGGACCGCCCACTCTACCATAGATCACTGGCTCGCAGTCTAGTCTGGCAAACCAGCCCCTTTCGTCATCATTTCGTCATTTAACGTCATCCTTTGGTTTTCATCGCCGCTTCGGCGGCTGGCGCCCTTTTTTTATAAATTTGAAGACCAAAGCGCAAAGGGTTTGTGATTGCGAGTAGGGTACCTCTTTTTCTCTTTTTTTGGGAAAATTGCATCACAGAACTCGTTATTATTATTTTTAATAATAATAGCTGTCATTTGTTTTACTTCTTCCACGTGATGGTGAAAAAAAACAACATAATATTATTATTATTATTAGTATTTGAATGTTGGCGCCGCATTTGCAGCGTGATGACGCCGCGTTCATCCTGCGCACTCGCGTTGAAACTAAAAGCTAGAGTGCAACAGATTGGTGGCCTAGAGGAGAAAGGGTGGTGAATGAATAATTTCCTAACAAGTATGGAAATTTATTTTTTTAATTTTTATTTTGCAATACCGTTGAAAAGTTATCAATTTTGGACCAGAGCGTCGATGCCTTTTGACCCAGCTTCGGCTTTTTCAACGAAGAATCATGTCGCATTCCGCTTCGATTAATTTCGGTTGATCTCCTCGCTCTCCGGCTGGACGCGATAACACGTTTGCCTGACCAGTGAATGCTGTCTCCGCTACTGACGTCGGCGGCATTAGGAGCAAACTTCCGCTTGGTATATGTCATCTTTTTGAAAAATTAAAAGAAATTTTATAAAATTCAAATTATGGCACATAGATCGGAGCTGAAATTTTAGTAATACTTCATTCCTATACTGAAAATAAGTAATTGTTTTGTCTGATTTAAAAAAAAAATTGATTAAGAAAAAAAAATGTTAAATCTATTTATTGTTTTACAAAATATAGTTTTTGGTTGTGGTACAACAATGAATTGACTGAAACACACGCAGAATTTATAAAAAGTTTCAGTCATCTTTGGGATAATAAGAAGAAATTTCTTAAAATTAAAAATTTTGCAAATAGGATAAAAGTTAAATGAATATTTTATCTCTGTACTGGGAATATGTTATATTTCTTGTTCTTCTTGCAGAGGTTTTTTTTTATTACTTGCAATAAAAATTCTTCATTCAGTACCGTGTCCAGAAACTTTTTGTAATTTATACGAACAATTCTTGTCCAGTTTCTATTTTAGCACATTATTTTTGTGTTCATTCATAACTTTGTAGAATGCAAAGTTATGAATGAAATAGCTGAAGTAATGGTTGTAAAATTTCTGTACAGAAACGACAGGATATACATGTAATAAACAACAACTAGTACTTTTCTCTTTCATGAGGATTTTTCCCCAGATGATATTGACTTTATTGTAAGCCTTCTTAAGAGTCTGATTAGACATTGGATTCTTAAGAGACAGGCTTTACACCCAATGAGTAATAAACGTGCATGACGATTTTCCTGCAAGACTGCGTCTAAAACTGAAAACAATCTTAAGCTCTCCGTCCGTCTTGGCATTTTTCCGCCTGGCGAGTTGTCGCTATGTGAACCTTGAAAACACAATATAAACGAAAAAAATTGAGGTTAGAATCGTACCGTTATTGTTGACGATTATGACCAGCGATGTGCCGCCTTGTTCCTCACCAAATCAGGGGATACACGTGCACAATATTGGCCATCACTCATTATTTTTAACTGAAAACTTCGAAAATAACAACAGCGCGATTAAAACATTGTCTCGCTTTACAAATTATAGTTAATAAAATTATAATAAATTAAATATAATATTGTGTTTTGGTTTATAATTTCATAATACTGCAACAGGGCAGCATTGCATATAAGAAGACTATTCGAAGCGCTCTTACTTAGTACCAGAATAATCAATTCTACCAATTTCCACACTTCTCCAAAACTTTCCGGTTGGTCATTACAATACATGGGAAAACATTTATTTTATAAATGGCGAAATGTGTTGGTTGCGTGATTAATCCGAGCACGAGATTACAGCACGGATTAAATGAACGATTTCAAAATTATGTAAGTTGTTACGTATGAAGGGCCAGGAAGAAGAACAGCAGAAGTAGTTATATGAAAGCTTTATTTATTCATTGTTTCAAGCGTGATTGAAATATCACCCGATGGTTCTCGTTCGGAGGTTCGCGACAGAGTGAGAGCAAGGAGACGTTGAGCTGCACAGCAGCGCCGCCAGAGCGCAAGCGCACAGTGCACGGCAGCCAGGCAGGCGCGAGCATGGAGGCGTATAATTCTAACACTGCCTCCCGCCGAGATGCTCGTGTCCAAGTGCCTCTTACTTAGATTTGAATGTTGCGGTCCCCTTGTCTGTAATGTAAATCAAACTTTATCATAATCTTATTTTTCAGATGAAATTTAGACTCGTCACTCGTTAAACAAATTTCTATTTAGTAATCTATTCGTCAGTCGTGTATGCAATTCGTAAGGCAGTGGCTTTGTAAATATATCGGCTACTTGATTCCTTGAGGGTATCCATTCAATTTCAATCAAGTTTCGTTTAACGCATTCTTTAACATAATGCTCTCGTATTTCCGTCATATGTCTCAATTTGTTCCCTCCACTCGTTTTTGCACAGGCTTCGGCTGCCTTATTGTCACACCACAATTTCATAGGATAATTATTTTCGTTTACTATTAGTTTTATAGATCGTTCAATAGATATCATCTCTTGACAAGCCTCACTCAAGGCTACATATTCTGCTTGACACGTCGATAGAGCTATGTAAAATTGTTTTCGGGTTCTCCAGGTGATCGGATCACCAAACAATTGTATGACAAATCCACAAGTCGTTTTCGAATCTTTACAATCTGCAAAGCTTGCATCGGAATATCCTTGAATGCCATCTTGTTTCGCCAAGTACGTTAATCCGAAGTTTTTCGTTCCTTTCAAGTATGCCAATACTCTCGTTACCATTTTCCAGTCCGAACTCGTAGGGTTTACCTGATGTCTTGCAAGTATGTTTACAGCGTATGTTATGTCCGGACGGGTTGCTCCCGCCAAATACAATAGACTTCCTACTGCTTCTCTATATGGTATGCTTTCTTTCGTTATAGTTTTTATCAACTCGTTACCTTCATTTTCTTCCCTTTCCTTTCGTTCTCGATTTATTACTTGTGTGGTGATCATGGGAGTTCGTTCCGGATTCTTTTCGTTACAATGATACTTTTCCAAAATTATCTTAATGTAATTTTCTTGAGTCAATTTTATACACCTCGTTGTTCTGTTCCTAGTTATCGTTAATCCAAGATACTCTTTGGGTTCACGCAAATCAGTCATTTCAAATTCGTTTTGTAATTTTATTTTTACTTCATTCAATTTTCCTTCATCGTTACTAGCCAGTAAAATATCGTCTACATACAGTAGCAATATTAACATTTTACTTCCCATTCTCCATGTATAAAGACATGGTTCGCTATCATCGTTTGTTAGTCCGACTTTCATTGCAATTTCTGTAAATTTTTCATACCATCGTCTTGGACTTATCCGTAAACCGTACAGTGCTTTTTCTAACTTACACACTTTCGACCTTTTCGTTTCCTCTGAGTAAATCGTTCCCTCAGGAATTTCCATATACATCTCATCCTCAATCGTTCCGTTTAGAAAGGCTGTTTTCACATCGAGTTGACAGGCGTTCAGATCGTATTTGTTTATTATTGCAATTAATGCTCTTACAAGAGGTAGACGAGAGACTGGAGCGTATGTCTCTCTCAAATCGTATTCGTTTGTATCTTTAAATCCTCTTATTACTAATCTTGCCTTAAATTTCACCTCGTTATTTTTGTCAAATTTCCGTTTCAACACCCATCTTGAGTCGATAATATTTGCCTTGTTTCCATCTCGTTTACAATTAGGTCTGTCAACCAGCTTCCAAACTTTGTTCTTTTCCATAGAATCCAATTCTTCGTTGATCGCCTTTTTCCAACAGTCTCGTTCTGACGTTTCCATCGCCTCCTTGATGTTCTTAGGATCATTGTTCATTTCAGCTAATAGAACATAACATATTTCATCGTCAGTGTCTTCCTTTTCGTTCTGGCTTTCGTCCATTTTCTGAAAAACTAAATTCGATTGTACTTCTTCCTTTTCGTCGCTTACCACATCGTTTATACAAATGTCAACTGTTAAGTTATCACAAGGTCTCTTTTCTGTCAGATTTCGATCGTCAAATCTATTTTCTTTTCATTCTGTTTCTTGATTTACTCTTTCAATTTCGCTCTTTTCGTTTTGTTTTACCTTGCGAGGTCTCCCTCTCTTTCGTTTAAACTCTCCCTCCGTTTTCGAGGATTCTTCGTTAATTTCGTTCTCATCGTCTTTGAAAGTTGTAAACCACGTTTCATCATCAATTTTACATTCGCTATTTGGCCAGTTATTTATACTTGTTTTTCCATACTTGTCACCATAAATTAGTTTTTCGTTAAATCTTACATCTCTACTTTCGTAATATTTTCCTTCTTCGGGTTTTAGAAATTGATATTCTGTAGGTGTGTATCCCACAAGAACTACTCGTTTTCCAATGGCTCTGAATTTTGGTCCGATTTTTCGTTGTATCTTCATATATGCTAGACATCCAAATCGTTTAAGTTGATTAATATCAAAGTGGTAATCAGGCGCGAATTTTTGCAATGGAATAATCATATCGTTTGACTTGTGGGGCGTTCTATTATATGCGTATACTGCAGCTCCAAGTGCCAGATCCCACATCGTCTCTGGTAATTTCGAATCAAACATGGACGATCTAACCTTTTTTTTGGATCGTCTGATTAAATCTCTCAGACACGCCGTTATGTTCAGGAGTATCAGGACACGCCGTCCTTAATTCTGCTCCGAGTTTGTTCAACACTTCGTTTGTATATCCTCCAGTAAATTCAGTTTCTTGATCAGTTCGTAAATAGCACACCTTTGCATCTCTACCCAAAAGATTTCTAGCACTTCGTACAAAAGCTTCTAAGTGAGTTCCCGTTTCGGATTTTGATTTCATTGGGTAGGCCATAGCAAGTCGCGAATAGTCGTCAACAAATACAGCAATAAATCTGTAGTTTCCTGGATGTGAGGCTGGGCTCACAGGACCCATAAGGTCTGAATATATAATTTGTAATGGCTCTGTTGCACGTCGTCTCGTTGATTTGAACGGTAACTTATTCATTTTCGCGATCATACAGATATCGCAGTCGAGTATCGAATCATCAAAAATCGCGTCGTTTAAACGTTTATTCTGGGGAAATTGTTTTTGCAACGATTTGAGATAGGAAACAGATGCGTGACCCATCCTAACATGCCACAGCATGGCTTTGTTGTTTTTCGTAAATTTTTCGTAACTCTTATCAAACGGATTTTCTTCGTCGAGTACTTCAGTGTCTGCTAATTCGCTCACATCGTGGAATTTTCTGTCCCAAATTGTCGTATCAAAATTTGAGTGTTCCAGAGGAATTTTTTCTTTCACAATTGTTCGGTTTTCTGTGGAAGGACCTACTATATCAATTTCTTTGTTGGCATCTCCATTTTTGTTTTCTTTAGGCTCTTCGTTTTCTTTCACACTCTGCTCTATTTTGCTATTTTCGTTTGGAATTTCATCGATTTTTGTTTTGTTTTCGTTTATTTCCTTGACAGTTACACTTCTAGTCATGTAACGTGGAACTGTCATATTTTCCCTCAGATCAGTTAATTGTACAAAGATTCGTTTATTATTCGAATTTCTCATGTTCAACTCGTCTTTAGTTGTACCGATCTCAAATTCTATCACCCAGTAGGGTTTATCATATATTCCCGAAACGAACGTTTCTCTTGAACTTGGATCAAAAATATCTATCCTTTCGTTGTCCAGATAAATACCGAGTCCTAAATCGACAAATTTTCGCAAAGACAGAAGGTTTTCCGAGAGAGATTCTGCACAAATAACGTTTTCTAATACCATCGTTTTTTCATCGTTCAATACAATCTCTACATCTCCTGCTCCCTCTGGTTTTAAATCAGCCATTGAATTCTTATTTGCACATTTAATTTTACCCACGTCAGATCGTTTGAATGACTTAAAAATTAACTTTGAATTCGTTAAATGTTCCGTTGCACCCGAATCCGCAATAAACCTAGCAAGCAATCCCGGTTCTTTATCATATTGTTCATTTCGTGACACGGCACCCTTTTTGTTAGTTGTGGATACTGTATATACGTGAGATTGATTATCTATAATAAAATTCATACCTTTATTGCTATTCGTTTCGGTTCCTTTTACTTGGGAGCTACTCCCTCGGTGTTTAAAAGTGTTTGTCTTGTTCCCTCTAGCATATGTCTTGGTGAATCTTTGTCCACCCTTGCCATAGTTAAATTTTCCTCGTTTCGAGTTATCTTTTCGTTCAAGATCGTTACACTTTCGTTTAAAGCCCCGACCCCAACTACGGAAGAACTTGCTTCCGGTATTTGAATTTTTTGAGTTATCGTACCTTAGAGATTGATCTCGTCCAGATCCGCCTCTACCACGGCCTTGTCCTCGTCCCAGTCGGGCTATTCGTTTCGGGCATTCGGCTGCTATATGAGTCACAAACTATTCGCACTCATAGCATTTTTTGAGTCCCTGTCCCTTTCTTGGACAATTTCGTTCTATGTGCCCAAAATCGTCACACTCGTAACACCGATCTCGGCTGACTCTTTGTTGAGTCACATTTAGTGCCGTCTTTGGCGTTGGCGTGGTACTTCGGTTTGACTCAATCTGTATTATGAAGTTCTTTAATTGTTCAAATCTAAGACCTTTTCCGGAAGTATTTTTCGTCATAAACTCTACGGCTTGCACCTCGGGGACAGTCGTCATGATTGCATTATAGAATGCGTCTCGTTTTTCTTCGTCAGATAACGCTGTCGTTTCTGGTAAATTGTCGTAACTTTTAACCACATCGTCAAATTTGTCCAGAAACTCAGAGGCTTTTTCTTTACTCGGAACGTACTGCATATTATACATCCTTTTCCTAATCGTTACAGACGTTTGATTCGTTTCACATCGTTTTAGTTCTCTGATTCTTTCCAAAATTTCTTTTGGATCGGTCATGGACGTTACTCGTGAATGATAATATTGATCGAGATGATTAATGAGAATATCTCTGACTTTAAATTTATGTTTTTCTTTCGTTTCTTCATTGTAATTTTTGCTACATTCATTCGACGGATCGATTACATACAGCAAATCGTTTGCTCTCAGCTCTGAACTGAAATAGTCAAGGAAATGCTCGTACTTCGTTTGCTGAGTTCATTTATAATCTCGTTTTGTTCCACTACCTTTATTCATAAGTTCTATTTTAATAGCCTCTGCAACTTCGTTTGCTATTGGTCTAGTCGCAGTTCGAGATTCTGCGTTATTTTTCACAACACCCAATTTTGCTAACTCGTTTCTGACTATCGAAGCTACGTCATATTCGTTCATCCGAGCGTCCTTTTCCCGAGTTGCAAGTGCAGAGTTCTCAACATTATTGGGTTCATTAACCTCCTTATGTCTCGAATTTGATTCGTTTTCGTTTACCTCATATTCATTTTCGTATCGCGAGTCTTGATAGTCATTTCTATCGTTAATTGAATCTAGCAAATCGTAAAATTGCTCGGCTTGTTCTTCCATTCGAATTCTATGCGCCTTCGTCTCATTATGAAATTTTGCCTGCATATTAGTTACTTCTTTCATGACAGCAAGCGTGTTGTCTGCGGTCTTGGACACGTTGTCCAAAATTTTTCCCAACACCTCGTTAATTGTTTCTGCCATTTTCGTGAACTTTCGTTCCAAATCGTTTGTGTTCGCTACAATATTTGACATATTTTTGTTTACATCGGTAATAACTTTAGATGTACCGGACTCGTGAGTCTCATTCCTTTCCGGAATTCTGACATACTTGTATTTGTTTTTGTTTATTGTAACTTCGGATTCCTTTGGAATAGTTTCCACACTCGTTATTTTAAGGGTTTTGTTGTCCGAGGGTTCGGTTTGCATTACCGCGTCTCTGATCGTTTTCTCGTTATTCACATCGTTTGTGTCGTTCAACTCATCGTTCGTTGTTTTAAGCAGCTCGTCCTCATTATCAGTCGTTACACCGGTGTCCTTCGGAACACCAGTCTTTACTGTTATAGTATTATTCATTCCCTCAAGCCTATTGGAAATAATGTTCCATTTCCTCTCACCCAGAGTCAGCTTATCTGAAAAGGAATATCGCTGTGATTGATATATTACAATTATGAACCTAGGTTTTACTTTTGTCTCAGACTCAGAGAAATCGAACTCAGATTAATCCGAATCATGAGAACAGATTACACTCTTGACTTCCGAACACAAGAAGCCTCAAATGCAATCCTCGTTAAACACAGGGACATCTCAAGCACGGCTTGAAGAGTCCCGTGCATAACGTTGATGTGTTTAATGTTTTTATTAAAATATCGTTCTCGTTATTCGTTACAACTCGTTATTCGTTCATTTCGTTATTCGCTCAATTCGTCAGAAGCTTCAAGATTATCGTAATATTTTGATTTATTCAACCACACACACACACCTGTTTTGTACTGTGTCCCGTTTTCGGTGATGAAAACAAGTTGATCGTTCACAGCCCGCAGTACTATTCCTTCGTCGGAGTGATTTTCGTTGAACCGGAAAATTCGACTATATTTCTCCAAAAACTCGTCAAGCACTTCGTCATCAGTCTTTTGTAAGTCCAGATTTGCCGGCGGCTGAGTGCGACGTAGTTTTTTTTATAAACAGTTTCTCGTATTACCTGTTCAGTTATAGGAAAATGGTTAAAAAAATTGATAGTAATAATGAATCGAAAAATCTTCCGACTCGTTTCGACATTTGTCTATTTGTCATATAAAAACAAATAGATGAAAACGTTTTTATTCGCGATTTCAGACATAGTTTATCGTATGTGTAAGACATAGTTGATCGTTTGGAAGTAAAAATTGCGTTTTTGTCGAAATGCTTCGTTGAAAAGCATCGTTTTCAAGTTCTTGGATGATAGCAATTCCAGCGAAGCTCTGATTGGTGCGCCGGTGGTGTATTTGTAAAACATCATAGTACATTCCAAAGAAGCATCTTAAAACAGACGGCTCTTCTCAGAGCCACCAAATAAACCCAACGTAAACATCTTTTATTGTAAATGTAATGACCTAAAAAAAGTATGTACATTACAAACATTTTTATTATTTGAAAAAAAATGTTTACTTTTTGTCCACAAAAATAGAAAAAATAAAAATTGCACATGACAGGTCTCGAACCTGCAACCTAAGGATAACTAACCAAGTGCCCTGCGCCCTCGGCCACTTGAGGTTTTAAAAGTAATAAATCGTATATTCCTTATATCCTATCATAAGCTACTATAGATTTCAAGCTCAATGATTCCGAGAACGTATCAGTGGCACATGCGAGTGGTATTCTTGAGGCGAATTGTTATGTATTTACCATAGCTTACGGTAGTTTATCACGAATACAACATATATATACTTTTAGGTTGTGTTTAAGATGTTTCATGTTCTCGCATATTCTCAGAGACTTTGAAATACATCGGAAACAGGATGAAATGTTTGCTATATAATGACTTTAATGTTTATTAGGTTTTTGATTACTATTACAATACAATTGCAAGAGATGTCTACGCTAGATAGATTTAGTGGTCCTGAGAAGGACGTTTGTTCCGTTGCTATTTTTCAAGCTTATTCCAGTGCTTTACAGAGTTCTAACAGCGAACCAATCACAGAGCTTCGCCAAAGTTGCAATCGTGCAAGAACTTGGAACCGATGCTTCTCAACGAAGCCTTTCGACAAAAATGAAATTTTTACTTCTAACGGATCACACAGACGATAACGTATGTCTGAAATCGCGAATAAAAACGTTTTCATCTATTATTTGTTTTTATACGACAAATAGTCAAATGTCGAAACGAGTTGATACATTCTTCTATTAATTTTTACTATCAATTTATTTTTTACCATTTTCCTATAACTGAACAGGTAATACGACTAATTCTTTATAAAAAAAACTACGCCGCACTCAGCAATGAGGTTCACAGCTATTTATAGTGATGCGGCTCGAGACGAGATTATCTCGAATCTCGCTCGTTTTTTCTTGCGTTTGTCATTTGTCTAAAGTTCTCGTATCGAGCTTGCAATATGAAAAAAAAAATCATAGTCTCGCTCGATCTTGCTAGAAATAACAAGCGAGATCGAGCGAGATCTTGAAACTTATGACAGATAAACTGTCAACAAAATAGAGGCTATGTTATCGTTCTGAATGCGACAGTATCGCACGATACGATAGGATATGCTCCGTTAGGCTCTGCCACCGATCACCAAAATGAAATTGTGTGCCTAACAGCTTCCCGAAATGTCGGCTTTAAACGTTGATTCTGGTGTAAAAGGACTACACCGAGCAAAAAAGTTTCATTGAATTACGGAAATCTTCGCCAATGAAATTAAATACATATCAGAACGACGTTCTGATACGTCATCTCCACACGGAGAGAAATTTCTGTATTGTGACAACATAAAACAAGAACAACAAAAATCGTTACGTTAGGCTGGCAAATCTTTTATTCGGCTGACAAATCAGTTTTGCGATGTTGACAAATCTTTTGTTTGGCTGACAAATTTTTTTGCTGGTCTGACCAATCTTTTTGTTATCTGATGATGAGGTCTATCTAAAAACCGATCTAAACGTCTCTCATTAAGAAACCGTCATTCTGAACCTCAGAACATTAGTGCAATTCTACGAAGTGAAAAAATTCTCTTTAATATTGAACAAAAAACGTGACCTGCGTCTTGGATAGCGGTGGATGAACTCCAACGATTTAATAATTTAAGTGATTCAAGGCTACAATAACAGCACCAGATATTTGATATAAATAATTTCACAATTTATTCTATTCTTCTCAGTGCTATCCATTTTCTGAAACGTCAATATCATCGGAAATAATTTAGAAAAATAACGAAGTTAATAGGGAAAGAAAAACCATATCCGGCGGTCAAGACGAGATTTCGCGCCAAATTCAAGACGAGAACGAGAGAAAAATCTTGCTATGTCGATAATCTCGAATTGAAATGACAATCAAGCTGTCAAATTCCGAGACTTAGTCTTGATCTCGACTTTTTCTCGCTCGTCTCGCTCATCCGCAACACTAGCTATTTACGATTCAGATTACAGTCATCCGAGTACTTACCGTGAAACGAGGTACTCGACGAAAGTAAAGTTTTATTTTCAGAGAAGCACACTGATGATAAGAAATATTGTTATTCATTCCAAAACGGCGAAGGAATAATAATATTTGTGTTACTGAAGGATCAGTGGAAAAATGCGGAAAAACATGCATGAATAAGTTACTTTCTGTAGGTAATTACATTTACGATAAAAGATGTATACGTTAGATTCATTTGGTGACTCTGAGAAGAGCCGTTTATTTTCAGTAACTTATTTCGAGAGTACTGCGATGTTTATGCGATGTTACATATTCCCTACCGGCGGACCAATCACAGAGCTTCGCCAAAGTTGCAATCGTCCAAGAACTAGACAACGAAAGCATCGTCTGACTAACAGCAATTGCGTGGGGCCCCGCTGTTTTCAGGAAAAACGCTCAGCCCTGAGAGGCCGCGGTAAAGTCGCTACTTCGGGCGCTCGCCGAGAGAGGCGGTGCTCGAAAAAAATTGTGACGCATGCGTCACTTTACCATTATCTTAACGCGGTTTATTCAAAGACTTGTATTGCAGAATAATGCTATTGCACAAATCCGTTGAATTAAATAGAATAATTATACCCTGAGAGATTCGAAATAAATAAGTGGTGACTTATAATAATATATAGCAATGATATTAGATATTTTTTAAAGGCACAGAATGAATACAAAGACATGATTGTCTCGTCGCATGTATATTTAGTTATTATCTTTGTTATTGAAAAGACGTCGGGCGCATGTATGTTTATTTCAGAGTTTCGAGTTTATATAAATGTTTATCCCTAAGTCTAGCCATCGATAAGTGGAGTGGCGACGGCTGGCCCTTCTCTTATCGCGTCCGTGAGAAAATGCACGGAATAGAAAATGCTCCCTTGTTCTTATTGAACTCGTGCGTGATTGGCTGCGAGAGCGTTGGGTAGGAGAGCCGTTGTGTGGTTCTTCTAGCCTAGACTCAAAAAATCTTCAAAGAATAAAGCAGAACAATTTTAATACCGTGTTAAGCCTACCGTTTAAACAAAAGAACTTTGCTTTCGTATAATCATAAAGTTGCCTGCCCGTGGTATTGCGCTCTACTGCCACGGACATATTTCTAAGTAGATATCACTTTCATCGGATATGCATCCGATGCGTTGCATTGTTGGTGGTGTCGCGTTCGACCGCCTCATCGACTCGTGATAAGACCTCTCCCTGCACCTTGCAGTGAGACGCGTCGCTAAGCTGACAATGATCGTCAGAAGTCGTCTTGATGCGATCGAGTGCAGAGGCCTACCTTGCTATAACTAGGTGCTGTGCTTATCATTAAACATTAATGACGGAATAATAAAGACCCTAGTTTTAACGTGACAACAGTGCACAAAATATCAATCTAGAAACTATTATTTGTATCCGATCTGAAACAAAGTGAATAAAATCTGTGTTCGCTCAAGAATCGTGATCCTTCTCCTTCGCGTAAAGCCCGAAGACAAGTTATCTATTCCAGGAAGCTTTGATTCTTCGCCTGCTTCGCGTTGTATTCATCAAGGTTCGTTACTCGTTCTCCGATATGATCATCTGTTCGCCGTAACGGAAGTCCAAGGAAACAAGACCTTTGATCAACATTTTGATAAGTATTCTCATACGCACTGTGTTCTACTCGCTTCTCATATCGATCTTAAACCTGATACTCGAAGGAAGATTGCTGCGTCCATAAAGACACCGTTGGGCTACGGACCTGTGATTACGCGTATTACCATCCGATGACGTAATACAGCCTTGGAAGGGCTTTACCAAAAACTTAACCTGGCGATTCGAAAACCTTAGGTTCTTTATTGTGACGTGTCACCTTGTGAGGTGTATTTTGTGCAAGGACAGAGTTAATAACGAACGCTAGTTGGATTCGAGTCATTTTTGAGCCATATGCGTAACATAAAATTGGCGATCCTGCCAGGATACGAAAAATCGTAGAACCAAAACAAACAAAAAAAAAAAGTGAAAACGAAAAGTTATTGGTTGCCGAAAAACTCCATGCTGGAGGGTGTAAAACTGCGAGACCTGTGCAAGAGTGAACGTTGAACGCACATTCAACTTAGTTAATTTTGTGTTGACGGAGAAGACATTGCTGCGCTGAATTTTCCGTAAGTGAGCCACAAACGACTGTGCGTTGAGAGACTTATACGTACCGCGCATCTATAAGACTTCGCTGCAGGAGCACGAGCACGGGAAGGATTGAACTAAAACTGGGGGAGATACGCCTTCAGAAAATAACCTCAACACCGACGGTATGCTGGATCATCAATCGACGCGAGAGGTCTACAACCGATCGTTGTAACGGCGCCCGCCGCTTCAAGAACATCGAGGACAACATCATTCGATCTACATCGTACGCGAGCGCTGAGTAGAAGTAAGTTCCGAAATTTGTAGAAACTGACACTTCTTTTGCGAGAAACCTCTCCGCAGTTATCATTCTGCGCACGATAAATTAAAAATAAGGATTTGTAATTGCCTTATCCTTTAAATAACGCAATTGAGTAATTTTGTGTGTTTAACTCTGAAAGAACCACCAGCATTGAAATCTATGTCCAGTTCAAGGTAACATGTAATTTTTATTTTTTATTATCTTCATCATAAAATTGGTTTACGATTAAGAAGAAACGTACCAATTCTTGGTTTATAAAAATCTTTGAGACACACAACATCGCTCAACAAAAACATATATACATGTGTTGGAGAATCCCCCTCCAAACACGCGAATTGCTTGAGTGACCGCGGCTCGGCAGCACCTCGCGGCGACTTAATATCTACTGCCGACGCATGCGCTTCGGGCACCGCGCGCGCGACATGCTGCCACGTGGCAATGGCTTTTTTCCTTCTTCCATTTCCGGGTCGCGCAACGCTCACTTCGCTCCGTGTTACTAACTTACTTTTACAGTCTTCTCACCTCGAAATTCTCATTTATCGTGTGTCTCATCGAGTCGACAGCTCAATAACAACTGTTCGATTCATTTCGGGACATTCTCAACGCTCAAATAATCGCGAATCTATTAATACAATCGGTTCGGTATCTCTCACGCTCAACGGTCAACTCATCGCCACCTTGCGTTCTCAAGTGTTTTTGTTTGAAGAATATACAAGATTACTGTTATGAAAACCTGTGTAGAGGAAACTTTATTTTTATCACCCGTTCCACCATCCGAGAAACCGCTCAAACGATTTCTCAAACATTTGGTCCTTCGAGCCGGATAGTGGAACATCCCGGCTACAGTGTTTCTGTGACAGTGTACAGTGACTCTCGAGGCAGCTCAACAGTGCGCGCTGTGCATTGTGTTCGTGGCTCGCTCGCACGCACAGTCTCACTCAGACTTCTCATCGTCTTCTCTCTCTCGCACCTGCGTGTGCCGAGAATCGTGTTCGCGTCTCACATCGACTCGTGCGCCGTGGATCGCGTTTCGCGTCTCCAGCGCGAGACGCAGCTGACTCTCGGACTCTACATCGACCGCGTGTGCTGGGATCGCGCAACGCTACGCTCGCGCGCGAATTATCCTTCGTGTGTGTCGATCGCGCTTCGCTGCCTCGCACGAGCGTCGGTGTCTAGGTTGAGCTCAACGGACTTCTCAGCATTGTATAGTGTGTTCGAGCATCGTCTCTGTTGTGCACACAGTGACAATTGGCTTCTCATTCCGGGTTTCGCGCGTTTACTACCGCGTCGTTCGGTTCTCGTTCGTGTGGAAAAACTCTGTGACTGCTCATCGGTGTCGCGCGTTACATTGCTCATCGTGCAAGAGCCACGTGTTCCTGCGCGACAGAGAATTATTTTTCGTGTGTTCTTCGAGCGTGTTTCTCGTTCGTTCGCCGAAAATTAATTGACTTCTCATCTCATACGTGTTGTGCTCATCCGCGATAGAGATTTTCGCGCGTTTGCTAACGCGTCGTTCGGTTCTCGTTTGGAAAAAAAACCTCTGTGACTGCTCATCGGTTTCGCGCATCGCATTGAGAACGGATTTCTCGCAGATTTTTGCGTTTTTCCTCAAAACATGAAGGATGAGCTCACCGATTCGGAGGATAAGGCGACGGCGACGGCTCAGCCTGATCCGCCATCCACGCGTTCGACCGCGCCAACTCCAACTCTGACCGTACCAGGCGGGGAGGAGGGAGGTAATTCAAGGTCACCGCGCAGCTCATCACCATCGAAGCTGAACGCCGAGATCCAGCTCAAAATGCTCACGCAGCTTGGACGCACAAAGCTGCTCATCGAGTTGGCGGGAACTCTTCCCGAGTCATCTCAGGACTGCTCACTCACACAGCTGTCCGCATTGTCCGAGCAGATGGACTCGGTACACGCGGAGTTCATTGTGGAACACAGACATCTCGAGGCCTCGTGTTCGACGGTTCATCTCAAACATGAATATTTCACGAACTCAATCCATATGCAGACGTGCCGCACATATTCCAGCTTCAAGTGTGCAGCGGCGAAGCTACGAGCCGAGCTCATGAAGGACGCTGAGATCTCAACGTCCGGTCATCAACAGGAGACTCCATCTCAGGCACGCTTGCCGAACATCAAGCTCCCAAAATTCGGGGGTGAGTACGCCGAATGGCCGGCTTTTTCCGAGCTCTTTAAGAGTATGATTTTGGACCGCCCCTCGCTCTCGGATGTCGAGCGTCTCCACTATCTTCGGGGATGTCTCGAGGGGACTCCTGCGCATCTCATTGCGAGTTTTGCACTCACTCCTGCGTCTCTGGAGCCGTCCTGGAAGGTACTCACCGCCAGGTATGAAAACAAGAGACTTCATGTACAATCTCATCTGGACTCCATGTTCAGTGTAACTCCCTTGGCTAACAAGAGCGCCTCGGGGTTGAACAAGCTACTCACCACGGTGACGGAGGCGAACACCGCGCTGCGCTCACTCGGCGTAGACGAGAATATGTGGGAATGCATTTTGGTGCACCACATTTCTCGCAACCTTGACCGCTCAACTAGGGAGGCGTGGGAGACTTCACTCGGATCGTCGCAGGATTATCCGAAATTCGAACAACTCGAGGTCTTCCTGACGTCGCGCATCCGCGCGCTAGAACGTGTCGAAACGGCTTGCCCTCCGACAGCTCACGCAAACAAGGCGCCTCTCAAGAAACCGACTGCTCATCAGGCCTCCGCCGCTGCTCACCCGACGTCCGCTCAATCAGGCAGCTCAACGAATACATCATCTGGTCGATACCCTTGCGATCTGTGCGGAGCAGAGCATTTGGTGGTGATGTGCCCTAAGTTTCGCGGACTTGGGATCGCAGACAGGAAGAAGGTAGCCGTGGACAAGAGACTTTGTTATAATTGTCTCGGCAGACACAACGTGAGGATGTGCCGCTCCAAGCAAGGTTGCAAGGAGTGCAACTTACGACATCATTCGATGCTGCATGAAGGCGCACCTGCATCAGCAAGGCCGAACGATCCCTCGGCTCACTCAATTCGAAACACGGAGACGTCTCAGCCCGCGACGAATCCTCAATAGGAACTCGGTGCGGTCGTCAACTCAGCCGTGCCTACAGGCACATCTCACTCTACGCTGCTCGCCACAGCACTCGCTCACGTCGACTCATCACTGACTACTCAACGAATTCGATTGTTGGTTGATCCAGGATCTGAATTAACTTTCGTCTCAGAACAACTCATCGCTCAACTCAAGGTTCCACGACAGCAGTCGACAATCCCGATCCTCGGTATCGGAGGCCTGCAGTCTACTCAAACACGAGGTATTGCTCAACTTGTTTTACGCTCAGCTCACAAGGCACTCTCAGTCACGGTCCAGGCTCACGTTTTGAGGACTGTCACGTCTATCTTGCCGTCCTGCGAGATTCCAGCTCAACGCTGGCCGCACTTAGAACATCTCACACTCGCGGACCCGGACTTTCTCACACCGAGGCCAATTGACGTAATACTCGGAGCCGATTATTACGGCCAAATTATCAAGCCAAATATTATCAAAGGATCGGATTCGATGCCGATTGCCCAACTCTCTATTTTCGGTTGGCTTGTCCTTGGACCCGTGTCTGTTCCTCAGACACACGTGTACCACTCACTCACTGCGTCGGCTCAGCGGGAAGATACTACTCTTCAAGAATTGCTCACCCAATTCTGGGTACAGGAAGAGATCCCGTCCGATAACTCAAGCCAGCTCACTTCAGACGAAGAGGAATGTGAGACTCATTTTCGCACAACTCACTCAAGAGACTCAACTGGACGATACACTGTCCGTATTCCCATGAAGATGGCACTCACTCATCTGGGTGAGTCTTATGGCGCAGCTCACCGCTGTTTGCGGCAGATGCTCAGAAGACACGAGCGGGATGCCGACTATCGCATCCTCTATCACCAATTCATGGAGGAGTACAGGCAACTCGGCCACATGGTCGAGGCGTCGACGAGTTCAGCTCAATGCGGCACTCATTATTATTTGCCGCATCATGGAGTTCTCAAGCCGGACAGCACAACAACGAAGCTGCGGGTGGTTTTCAACGGCTCATGTGCCACAACCTCAGGCTACTCCGTGAACGATCTCATGCACACGGGAGCCAAGCTTCAACTCAACATTCCTGACGTTCTCATCTGGATCAGGCTCCATCGGCATCTCTTTGCCACCGACATCACGAAGATGTTTCGGCAAATAAGAGTACATCGGTACGACTGGGATCTGCAACGAATTTTGTGGATCGACGACCATGGCAACCCGGTGCCGTACCAGCTCACTACGGTGACGTACGGGACGAAAGCCGCGCCGTTCTTAGCAGTTCGGACGTTGCTACAATTGGCAGAAGACGAAGGTCATCAGTTTCCGCTGGCCTTGCCACCACTCACACAGGGAAGATACGTGGACGATATATTCGGAGGAGCCGACTCATCCGCTCAACTCATTGAAATCGCTCACCAGCTGAAGAACTTGTGCGACGCGGGGTGTTTCCCGTTGGCCAAGTGGCACTCAACCGATCCAGAGTTGCTCAAGGAATTCTCACCGGCGAGCACAGCAAGTACATCAATCTCACTGGACGATTGCGCGACCAAGATACTCGGAATCAACTGGACGTCTCACGAGGATAAGTTTGTGTTTTCCTCAAACATCTCAGCTCAACCCGGTAAGCTCACGAAGCGACTCATACTCTCAGAGGTGGCTCAAATCTTTGACCCTCTGGGGTTCATCTCACCGGTCACGATTCGAGCAAAAATGCTTTTGCAAGAATTGTGGCTGCACAAGGTCAATTGGGACGACGCCTTGCCGACGGACGTGTCGGGAAGGTGGCTCAAGCTCAGGGAAGATCTCTCAAACCTGGCCAGGATCTCACTCCCTCGTTGGCTCAACACATGGAGCAATTCGAAAATTGTTATTCATGGCTTCTCTGACGCATCTCAATTTGCGATGTCCGCGGTTATTTATATTACCGTGTTCTCACGGTCCACAGGCACTCAGGCTTCTCTGGTGTGCGCCAAAACCAAGGTCGCACCGCTCAAAAGGCTCACTATCCCGAGGTTGGAACTCACCGCAGCGCTGCTACTGGCAAAACTTGCCAAATACGTCCAAGCTACACTCAAGCTGGACACGGAAGAAACTCATCTGTGGACGGACTCGCTCATAACGCTCAGATGGATACGCTCTCACGCTTCTCACTGGAAGGATTTCGTGCGAAACAGAGTCACGCAAATCCAGGAACTCAAGCCAGATGCTCAGTGGCGCCATGTTCCTGGCACAAGCAATCCTGCGGATTGCGCATCTAGAGGCGTATCGACTGCTCAGCTCAGAGACCACTCACTATGGTGGACGGGACCACCATGGATGACGCAATTGCAAAGCTCATGGCCTGCTCAACCTCAGCTGCCGGAGAGTCTCAGCGCACATGAGGCTCGTCCCGGTATCTCACTTCTCGTGGCTGCTCCGAAAGTCGATTATCATTGGGACCTTATTTATCAGGTCTCGTCTGCTCACAAACTGTTTCGACTCACTGCCTTGTGTTTCAGACTCGCTCGGAAATTGCGCCAGGAGCTAGAGCAGCCGATTGTTCTCGTGCCGTCTGACGACATGGAGCAGGCCAGGTTGTTCTGGATCAAGGCCACTCAATCGGCATTTTTCTCATCGGAATTGAAAGCGCTCACGTCGGGATCGACGTTGCCCAGCAGCCACCCGTTCGCTCGACTTACAGCCTTTGTCGACGGGCAAGGTGTTATTCGAGTTGGAGGAAGACTCACCCATTCTGCACTCACCACGGAAGGAAAGCATCCTGCGATCCTTCCACGACACGCAAGGCTCTCACTTCTACTCATCGAACAAGCTCACCAGAGAACCTTGCACGGAGGAACTCAGCTCACCCTGGCGCACGTCCGGCAAACATGCTGGATCATCGGAGGTCGAGCGCCAGTCAAATCGCACGTGTTAAGGTGTGTTGTGTGTGCTCGTCAGAGGGGGATCCGTGCCCAGCAACTAATGGGCCAACTACCTCTCTCGCGAGTTACTCCTTCACGTCCGTTTCCACACACGGGCGTTGACTACGCTGGACCGCTTACAGTCAAGAACATCAAAGGTCGAGGCTCTAAAACATACAAGGGCTGGATCGGCGTATTCGTGTGCTTCTCAACATCGGCTGTCCACCTGGAGGTGGTCGGCGACTACTCAACGGATGGGTTCATCGCTGCCTATCGGCGCTTCACTGCCCGAAGGGGAATTCCTCACACCATGTATTCGGACTGCGGCACGAACTTTGTTGGTGCAGACGCAGCTCTACGTCGGCTGTTCAATCAGAGTTCGGAAGAACACCGAGTAATCACAGCGATCATCTCAAAGGATCACAGTCAGTGGAGGTTCAATCCCCCGGCTGCTCCACACATGGGCGGAAAGTGGGAAGCCGTCGTAAAATCCACCAAGTTCCATCTCCGGCGAACCGTGGGAGACACGTTGCTCACTTATGAGGAACTCACCACGATGCTCTCTCAGATCGAGGCGATTCTCAACTCTCGACCGCTCGAACCGCTCACCGACGACCCATCTGACGTCTCAGCTCTCACTCCGGGGCACTTCCTCATTGGGAGTGCGCTCACCACTTTGCCAGAGCCTTCGTTGCTGGATCTCAACACTGCTCGTCTTGCTCATTGGCAGCTCATTCAACAAAGAGTGCAATCTTTCTGGGCGCAGTGGTCTGCTCATTATCTGCAGAGACAACAATCGATCTCAAAATGGCATCATGCCTCTAACACCGTTAAGGTCGGCTCTCTTGTCTTACTTACAGATGAGCGTCTACCGCCATGCAAATGGCCACTCGCCAGAGTCATGGAACTCCACCAGGGCAAGGACGGACTCTCCAGGGTGGCGACCATTAAAACGGCTACCACCACTCTCACTCGGCCACTCAGCAAGCTCTCACCACTACCGACTTCTCAACCGGACCATGGCGACGACTCATCAGCAAACCGTTGCTGATGGCGGGGAGAATGTTGGAGAATCCCCCTCCAAACACGCGAATTGCTTGAGTGACCGCGGCTCGGCAGCACCTCGCGGCGACTTAATATCTACTGCCGACGCATGCGCTTCGGGCACCGCGCGCGCGACATGCTGCCACGTGGCAATGGCTTTTTTCCTTCTTCCATTTCCGGGTCGCGCAACGCTCACTTCGCTCCGTGTTACTAACTTACTTTTACAGTCTTCTCACCTCGAAATTCTCATTTATCGTGTGTCTCATCGAGTCGACAGCTCAATAACAACTGTTCGATTCATTTCGGGACATTCTCAACGCTCAAATAATCGCGAATCTATTAATACAATCGGTTCGGTATCTCTCACGCTCAACGGTCAACTCATCGCCACCTTGCGTTCTCAAGTGTTTTTGTTTGAAGAATATACGAGATTACTGTTATGAAAACCTGTGTAGAGGAAACTTTATTTTTATCACCCGTTCCACCATCCGAGAAACCGCTCAAACGATTTCTCAAACAACATGTATCTAAATATATATTTTGATATAAAATATTATAATAAGCAAATTCTTGATCAGCATTCCCGGGCGAGAAACATTATTACCCGACACTTGTTTCATTGTTGATTATACATATTATTTGCAAAGTTTGAAAAAATTCGATCAGCAATAGATATCCATTGGCACTGCAAAGAAGTCAAAATAAAGGGTAATGTCAACATCAGAAAAGAGTATATCTGGAAGAAGTATAATAATTCAAGAAATACCTAAGCACGTGAAGGAGATTCCGAAAGAAATTTCGCATATTCTGTTCAGCTATTTTTTCTATTACAAGGATGACCCCGAATGGAATCCTGGAACAGACTTAGCAACATTTAAAAAATCCGAGCACATAAAATCTGATACTTGGAAGTTTCATAAAGATCCGGAGAACCATGCACACTTATTAGCTTACCACGGAGCACTTCATACACTAGATTACATTTTAGTAATCACGGGAAAAAAGAGTATTGCGGAGGTTAACGAGCAAAATCTTACGGTGGCTTTGCTACCGGAAAGTCGAATTTCTGCTCGTCATCCTAGAAAAATAGAGTCCGAAACATCGAGCAGTATAGAGTTCAAGCCACCCCATAAGAAACAACTGGTTGAGAGTTCTAAAACTTTGAAAGAACTCGAAGCCGCTCAACAGACAAACTCTCAACTCGCACTTCTAGTAAACAAATACGTAGACGAAGGACTTGCACTTAAAGACAAAGCGATAGAAGAAGTAGAGTATCGAGACACGGGAATTAAACAATTGCAGTTGGCACTTGCAGAGTCAGATATCGAGAAAAAACACTTTATAGATAAAATTAAAAAGCAAAAAGAACAGATTGATCAATTTACTATCGAGAAAATAGAACTTGAAAAAAATCTACTTGAGTTTAGATCTGAAAAAATACAGTTACAGAAAAAATTCGATTCCGACGCGGCACTTGTTGAACAAACAAGCCAAAAGATTGCGGAACGGAACAATCTCATTCACGCACTTGAAAACCTAAATTTGCATCTCGAGAATCAATTTTCAAACACTCTGCAAGAGAAGAATGTAGAAATCAGAAAAAAACACGACGAAATACACGAACTCAGACAGACTTTACAACACATTCAGATCGAAAAACAAGTATCGGACAGTAAAATTTTGAGGCGAACAACTGAGCTTTTGGAATTAAGAGACCAATTGAACGCTTCGGATATCCAAATCCAGACTTGTCAGGAGAGGATCGGAACTCTCGAAAATACAAATTTATCGTTACAATCTCAGGTAATATCCCAACAAGAATATCTTGCTAAAGAATCCGTCGAAGTACAAGATTATTTTCAGAAACTTCAGCAACAAAACGCAGAAAATCAAAAACAATTAGTTATCGATTTGAAAAAGAATTACGACACTCAATTAGCTCAACAGCTAGAAGAAAAAATACAGGAACTCAAGAAAGCTGAAAATAAAATTAAACACGAATTTGAACAGGCTTTACTGCGAGAAAAACAGCTACTGCAAAAATCTACAGCGGACTTACAAATCACGCTTGAAGAAAAAAATCAACAAATAAGAAATCAACATCTTGAGATCGAGGATCTGAAACAAATACACCAACACAGTATAGCTACTCGGACAATGACGGAATCTCGAATAAATGACGAAATGGAGGCATTGAAGATGGAAAATTCTCGGCTTCAAGAGGAATTGCGTCAAACACAAAACCAAATGACAAAAATGCAATCTACGATGGAGAAACTTCTACGAACACAAGAATTTCAACGTAACGAAAATCAGCGTGACTACATCGGAAGACTGTCGAATCCAAGGAATCACGAACAGAATAATCCACCACCGAGAGGAGAACATCCAGGAGACGACGATCCTGATGACTTCGGTGATGATGATGGGAGTGATGCTAACCACAGAAGAGACGATCCGTTCAGGCCGCGAAGAGGATTGGGACCTCGAGACCTACTTCCGCATGAAGCAACGCCAGCAAAGGAAACGATAGATATAGTGCCAATCTTCACCGGAGACACTGCAGAAGGTGCGGTAAACATATCGGAGTGGATATCAAAAGTCGACCGAGCTCGACACTGGACAATGCGAAGCCAACACGGACTTCTCTTGGAAAAAATATTAACAATGAAAGTCAAAGGAAGAGCACAAAGCTGCATATCCAACGTAGACATCCGCACGTACGACCAACTGAAAGATGTATTGGTTAAGCGAGTGAACCCTGTGAAATCATCATTGCTGCTTATGAACGAGATGACAGCATGTGTTCATGCTCAAGGAACTATCCAAGAACACAACACCAAATTTCGCAAAATTTATACATCTTGGCTGAACGCAAAACGACTCGAATTAAAGCAAGCTCACCAAACAGACGAAGCAATCACCATCTTCCTGCAAATATCTGACAAGGACATCATTCAGACTTATTTACAGAACCTCAAGGAAGATACACGAGCATATCTCCGAACGAAGGACATATATTCGCTCGCACAAGCGGAGACGACTGCCCAGGAGCACGAAGACTTTAAGAGAAGTATTCAACGACAACGGGGAATGTTTCACGAAGCTCATTATCAACGAAGGCCGGACCAGGTGAAATTCTCTAACGAGAAATCAAGATCGAATAATAAATACGAGAAGAAGAATACTTTCTCCATGAACAAACCGAGCGTCCACCACACGAATTATGAATCATCCGATGAAGAGGAAGAAAAGCAAGAGCAGTTAACAGAAGAAGAACGACAATACCAGAGCGATATCCGACAGTTTGATTTCGATTCAATAAACAACATAGATCAAATGAGAGAGGCGTTTGAGTACGTCATGGTGATGAATCATCCTGACCGACAATGCACTTATTGCAATCAACGTGGACACACCGAGATGTACTGCAACCAGAAAAAGAAAGACAAAGGTATACCGAGTCCGTTCAACAAAAAACACGAACAGAAAAAGAAGAAATTTCAGAAAGAGAATCAAAATTTTCAAAAGACTCCGAATCAGAAGAGACCTCCTCAACACAAAGTGAATGCGACGAACGAAGACCGAGAAAACACAAGCGACGAAGAGATCGTCTGCGACGAGAACGTATCTCAACAATAGATAAAGGACATCTATTTGCGGCAAAATTCGAATTCGATACCACAACATTTAAAAACTTAACAACTTTAATAGACACAGGAGCATCTATCAACATTATTAAGGAACACCTTGTGAAAGCGAAAAATATCATCAAAAAACCGATTATCTTCAAAACCGGAAAAAAGACGAACAGCACACTTGGGTATACATTCATCAAATGCAAAGGCAATTTAAACAACAAAAGCGACAAATTCCACATTGTTCCGTCTGACTATCCGATACGAGAGAATGCGTTGATAGGAACACCGTTTATCTTGAACAACGACATGATGATTGATTTACCACGAAATAGGATAAGAGTCAATAAGAAATATCAAGAAATCGAATCGTCCCTATTCACCGTTCCCGCGGGACATTTCATCACTATTCCCGTCGAAGTGGAAAAACAGAAAGGAACAGTACTAATTAAAACACCTCAAGGAGAAAGCATTCATTACATAAAAGACGGAATCGTAAACATTCCATTGGCCAACGAAGGAAAAAAGAATTTAACTTTTCAAACAAGAAATATTCAGATTTTTGAAGTAAAACCAAGATTAATCGCCAACAAAATTAATCAGAGTAAGAAGAGAATCGAAGAATTGAAAGCCAAGACACGATTAGATCACATTCAAAGTAACAAAGAAAAGAGTGAAGTTTGGAACATAATACAAAATTATTCTGATTTATTTCAACTCGACGATGATGAACCACCAAGTACTAAACTCGCCGAACACACGATCGTCATCGATGAACCAACAAAACCAATTAATATTAAATCTTACAGACCACCCAAAATCCATCAGGATGAGGTTGATAAACAAGTACAAGAGCTACTGAAAAAAGGAACAATTCAACACTCGCAATCACCATTCAATGCACCCATTTGGATTGTACCAAAAAAAAAGGATGCATCAGGAAAAGTAAAGTGGCGAATGGTTATTGATTTTAGGAAACTGAACGAAAAAACAGCTCAGGATTCATATCCTCTGCCAGTTATTGAGGACATTCTGGATGAATTGGGGAAAGCATCAGTTTTCTCCGCATTGGATTTGAGTTCAGGATTTCACCAAATACCGATGGAAGAAAAATCAAGAAAATATACCGCTTTCAGTACTCAGCAGGGACATTTCGAGTTCTTACAAATGCCCTTTGGATTAAAAAATGCACCCGCGACTTTTCAGCGGATGATGAACACCGCATTAAGAGGATTGATAGGAAAAATTTGCTTTGTCTATCTCGACGATATAATAATTTTTGGAAAAACAATGGAGGACCATAATAGGAATCTGACAATCGTTTTCAATCGATTGAGGGACACAAATCTCAAGCTCCAACCAGATAAGTGTGAATACATAAAACCAGAACTTGAATATTTGGGGCATGTGATCACGGCTGACGGAGTGAAACCGAACCCCATAAAAGTTAAAGCTGTAAAAGAATTTCCAAAACCTAAAACACCAAAGCAGATCAAATCATTTTTGGGTCTCGCAGGTTACTATCGAAAATTTATTCCAAAATTTTCAGCAATTGCTAAACCATTGACCGATCTTACAAAAAATTATCAGAAAGATAAAACCAAACCTGTAATATGGACAAAAGAATGTCAAACGGCATTTGACACACTTAAGAATATTTTGGTCAGCGACCCTGTGTTAAAATATCCTGACTATACAAAGAAATTTGTGTTGACAACCGACGCGTCTAATCAGGGACTGGGAGCCGTCTTGTCACAGAATGGACATCCTTGTTCCTATATATCAAGAACGTTAAATAAAGCTGAGGTCAACTATACAACAACAGAAAAAGAATTGCTTGCAATAGTTTGGGCAATTAAACGATACAGACAATATTTACTCGGAAGAAAATTTGCTATAAAAACTGATCACCAAGCCTTGAAGTGGTTAGCAAGTAAACCAGACCCCGCATCCAGATTATTGCGATGGAGACTCAGACTTGAGGAGTACGTGTTCGACATCGAGTACGTCAAAGGAAAGCACAATGCGGTGGCTGACGCGCTATCTAGAGAAGCATGTATGGAAAAACCCGAAATAAATAACACTTTTAGCAATCAAAACCAAATCAATTATAATTTACGATCAAGAGAAACTGTTGCTGAGCGGGACTCAGGAATCTCCAGCGACACCGACGTTGATGAAGATAAGACTTCGAAACAACCAGAGGCGAAACCGGCGTCCGATCCTGAGATCGAATTACCATTCGATTTCTATCAGTATTCAACATTCAAGCTTTATAACCCAAACAATCTTGGACACCTTTTGAAAGAGAAACCTAATATCAAAGGAAAGAATTGGATAAAAATTAACTCACCGACAGACAATGGACCTCAGAGCCTATACTATCAAACACTCAATAAAGTAAGAACTAGATTGACAATTAACAGAATCAAAGGTACCAGACACATTAAAGTTTGCACCGATGGTTTGATGACTAAAGCCAACAAGGAAGAAATTTTATCGATATTGAGATTTTTCAGTATCAAAGATCCTGAAACTCAATACGAATATTGTTTTTCAACGTTCGAGGAACCTGAGTACACAGATAAAAAGAAAATTATAGCTGAAAGCCACGGAACTAATTTAAGTTCACATTTTGGAGAATATAAAACGATACAACGAGTAAAAGAACATAGAGAATGGGAAAACCTTCAGGAAGACGTAAAGCATTACATCAAAAACTGTAAAATTTGTCAGAAATTTAAAGCTGTAAGGAACCGTGAGATGGCTCCCGCCATCGTCCCCGAACTACCAGACAAACCTTTTGAAAAGGTCGCGTTGGATATATTTGGCCCATTGCAAAAGTCGCGATCAGGTCATGAGTATATTCTCAGTATACAGGATTGTTTGACTAAGTATCTTGTTTTGTGTCCTCTAGAGACCAAGTCGAGTTCAGAAATTATTCAAGCACTAAACGATGACTTTGTGTTAATCCATGGAGTCCCCGATGTTTTCCTGACAGATCAAGGACAGGAATTCAATTCAAAATTAATGCAGGATTTCGAACAATTACACGGTATATCTCATATCAAAACTACAGCATTCCACCCTCAAAGTAACGGAAGTATAGAAAGAATGCATGCCTTGTTGAAGGAGTCAATCAAAACTATGTGCGAGGGACACATTGATAATTGGAAAGATATACTCAAATTAATAGCTTTCGCTTATAACAGCTCCAAGCACAGTGCGACTGGATATCGACCTGACGAATTAGCATTCAATCGAAAACTCAGAAAACCATCGAGCTTACCTCATAAGAAATCATTAACATACGACGATTTACTGAAAAAATGGACACTTACACATGATATGAAATTGTAAAGTATGTCACGAAAACAGGAACTCCTGAGATGGTTCGGCTTTGCATTATAATATCTCACAGGAGACGAAAAAGAGGACTTTGTAACTTCTGTGAAAAAATTCAAAAATTCCTTTACGGAATTCCTACTAACGAAGACATAGATCGAATCGATAGTAATATTCAAAATGTCACAGATTCGGTAAATGTTATAAAAATTTCTGTTCAGAAACAGTCCGCTGTCATTAAGAAACTCGCAACTGAAATAGGGAATTCCATTGCCGACCTGAAGCAGACACAACTCGGACTCGGCTATGTGTTCTCAATGATGTCGTGCATTGATACTTTGCTTTTCGATATAAATAACATAATTTTGGCCATAGAGACAAAAGCAGTATTGCCACAGTTGGTGGAACCTAGCATCGTTCTTGGGATGATTGACCAATTGCTAAAAGAGTCAAAGGATGACCACGTATTCAATTATTTTAATGACACTAGAACCCAACACTTTATAGATATTGCAGATAAAATTATACTTTTAAGAAGAGAAAATTTGATTTTCGATTTGACTATTCCGAAACTAGAAAACGATAAGTGGGACTTGTATAACATCATACCTATTCCTCAGGTTCACAACAATACTTACATTGTAACTGCGCCACGATTTTCTCATTTATTACGACAGGGAGATAATTATATGGTAACTGACAACAGCGAAATTAAGCAGATGAAAAAAATTGACAACTACTTGATCACACACTACACACACCCGATTTATAACAGAATTAACACACCGACTTGTCACAACAATATCGACCAGTGTATGCTCAGCCAAATCCACGTAAAAAATGTAAGTTACATATCCCTGTATGATAATCGCGGAGTATTAATAATACCAGAAATTGGAAAATCTATCTTGGTCTTTGTGAATTGTAAGAGTCACTCAAGCGAAATCTATATTAGGGAAGTAACACTGTTAAAAACAATGGAAAAATGTATGCTGATTCATGATGAAACTAGGGTGATCCTCAATGGTCTTCCAGAAGAATACCGATTGGTGAATCCTAGTGAAACGTATTTGAACACTAATTTTTCGGACTTGACTATTCGACTTACAGAAGTAACAAATCAAATAAACAGCATGTATCTCGGGGATATTGGTCAAGACTTAGATAGCATCAGTAAAGATCTGGAGAAAGCTAACATTTTGCTTAAACACGATGAATTTTGGAACACCATGAATGGATTATTCGACGGATTTGTGAGAATAGGTTTACCTACAATGGGCGTTGTAAGTTTGCTTCTAGCTTTATGGCGTTTCGGAGCATTAATACCTATACTTAAATTTATTGGAAAGGGACTGTTTAAGTGTTGTTGTCCTGGAACCAATAAAAAGCTTGAAAAATACGAGGGCAAGGCAGATATAGAATTGAAAAAACTTAGAAAACAGTTGGATTCTATGGTCAAAGAGAAAAAAGAAAAATCCGACTCCTCTGAAATCAGGACAAAGCCAAAAGGTTTACGAACTCCGACATCTAGCTTCACTATCGCCGGAGTTCACTCTAACTTGGGGGGTGTTAAGCCTACCGTTTAAACAAAAGAACTTTGCTTTCGTATAATCATAAAGTTGCCTGCCCGTGGTATTGCGCTCTACTGCCACGGACATATTTCTAAGTAGATATCACTTTCATCGGATATGCATCCGATGCGTTGCATTGTTGGTGGTGTCGCGTTCGACCGCCTCATCGACTCGTGATAAGACCTCTCCCTGCACCTTGCAGTGAGACGCGTCGCTAAGCTGACAATGATCGTCAGAAGTCGTCTTGATGCGATCGAGTGCAGAGGCCTACCTTGCTATAACTAGGTGCTGTGCTTATCATTAAACATTAATGACGGAATAATAAAGACCCTAGTTTTAACGTGACAACAGTGCACAAAATATCAATCTAGAAACTATTATTTGTATCCGATCTGAAACAAAGTGAATAAAATCTGTGTTCGCTCAAGAATCGTGATCCTTCTCCTTCACGTAAAGCCCGAAGACAAGTTATCTATTCCAGGAAGCTTTGATTCTTCGCCTGCTTCGCGTTGTATTCATCAAGGTTCGTTACTCGTTCTCCGATATGATCATCTGTTCGCCGTAACGGAAGTCCAAGGAAACAAGACCTTTGATCAACATTTTGATAAGTATTCTCATACGCACTGTGTTCTACTCGCTTCTCATATCGATCTTAAACCTGATACTCGAAGGAAGATTGCTGCGTCCATAAAGACACCGTTGGGCTACGGACCTGTGATTACGCGTATTACCATCCGATGACGTAATACAGCCTTGGAAGGGCTTTACCAAAAACTTAACCTGGCGATTCGAAAACCTTAGGTTCTTTATTGTGACGTGTCACCTTGTGAGGTGTATTTTGTGCAAGGACAGAGTTAATAACGAACGCTAGTTGGATTCGAGTCATTTTTGAGCCATATGCGTAACAACCGAAAGCGAACGGATCTCACTTTATTCTCTGACAATCCTTCCGATTCACAAGGTGGGTTTTTACCCTTTATTAACTGGACCCAGGAAAGGACATCATTGGATATAATTCAAATTCCCGCAAATCAAGACGCTCAGGCGTTACAAAATAGTTGGTCACGTGCGCTTGATGGCTCTTAATGTCAATATGACCATATGCATAAACTGTGCATTAAATTTCATAAACATGTATGATGAATTTTCATATGAGCGGTATCTGAAAACTCAAGCACATATGTGTTGGAAATTTAAAGTGGACATAAAAACAATTTTAAAAAATATAAATATTATTCGGACATTATTTTTTCAAACAAATTATGTCATCAGAAATTGTTGGGTATTGGTTTTTGCCACAGAAAATTTTTCGCTTACACACGGAGAAAAAAGAGTAGTTGGGCCAACACAGCTTTAATGAGTTGGTCAGAAATGAGTTGCTACAACGATTTACTTGGTGGCTATAACAATCTCGAATAGTTGTCGTGACATCGAAAAGTGAGTTCACCCAACTCTCTAGTGAGTTCGCCCAACTAATCAGTGAGACCGCGCAACCACTTTAAACCAACGCACCGAGCACTCGCAGCCAAATATTTTTCTTTTAATCAAAGCGTGCGTGATAACGGAAGTGTGGCGAATGCCTATTTTCGTGAAGTTTCGCATCACTATTAGACAGACATTTTTTGCAAAAAAATGCTATCGATAGACTTTTTTTGCAAGAAAATGCTGTCTATCGATAGACTTTTTTGCAAATGCTGTCGATAGACATTTTTTGCAAAAAACTGCTTTCGATAGACTTTTTTGCAAAAAAAAAGCTATCAATAGACATTTTTTGCAAAGAATTGCTATCGATGCACATTTTTTGCAAAGAAATGCTATCGATAGACAGGATGCCACACTCATCTTAGAATGTACTCTTCGACAGATGAAATAAAACATTGAACACTATAACCTCAAACCGTCTTAATTTCATCAACTATAATCTCAAACTGAATTAACCATATCAACTGTAACCCCAAACTGTATCAATTTCATCAAGCATAACGTCAAACCGCATTAATTTTATCGACTATATGTCAATTCATTGCATTTTTAATAAATACGCACAATTTCTACCGATAGCCGGGTCAAATCGTGTTTTGTTTGGCAAGTTAGTTGTGCCAACTAACCGGTGGGTTGCATACAATCGTAACAGATGGTCACTGCAACCCAGCCTATACAACTAACTAAAAGCAGTTGTCTCAACTCATAAAATTCGAGGTTGTATGGACTTACGAAAAGTGAGTCCGTGCAACTACTTCTCGGATGTACCCAACTACTTTTTTTTCTCCGTGCACTGGGGTTTGAACCTACGACCTACCTACCTAAGTACCTAACAACGCACACACGCTACCAACTACGCTATCAACGACTTAGTAATCTTGGATATCTAAATGGCATAAGAGTTGTATAACTGTTATTCTCTCAAGCATACTTATAATTGACATAACAAAATTGTTGGAAATATTTTCAAGTGAACATAATTTTTCGACGAACGGAATCTTTTTCTCACGAGGAAGCTCAGGTATCCGGATTTTCGAAAAAATTATATCCACAGATCTGTGAAGTTCTAGCGACAAACATAAATTAAACATAAATTTGCTGCAATAGCAGCGCGAGATGCTCCAGTGTTTAAAAAAATCGATTTTGGAAATCCCGAGTAACTTATCAGAAGTCGATGCTAAGTAATAAGTATTAGCGATCTAGTGCGGGTTTTTTTTCCTTATTGGAAAATGTGTATTAAATTTCAAATCAGTCACTAAAAATGCAAAAAATTCATGTTGATTTTCATGTACTAATATAGTAATGATTGATTTAGTAACCATGTGTTATAATTTTATATGACCGGATTGGTAAAATCCATACACGCATATTAAATTTACTGTGCAACTATATTAATGTTTATTTTCTGTACCGAGTTTTGTAAATTTCTCACACATTTGTGTCGCAAAAACACAAACGTTTTGCAAAAAGTAGTACACCTATGTGGACAAAACTGCAAATACTTTGACGGGTATTTTTCAACATTAGTAACTGAAATTTTGATAACTTTGATCTTAAATTTAATGCGACAATTTGTATTAAATTTTAAATCGGGCACTAAAATTCCTAAAATGCATGTTGATTTTCATGTACTGATTAGGTAATTATTGATTTAATAATCATGTATTGTAATTTTCTATCGCCGGATTATCGAAATTCATTGATCTGTATTGAATTTATTATGCAAACATATTAACTTCGATTTCCTATACCAAGTTTTACAAAATTCATACACGTTTGTATAGGAAAAACCCGAACATTTTTTTACAGTGTAGAGAAGTGAACCTGACACGAAAAACTATGATTGATTCAACTTAGACATCAAAAGATATAAAGAAATTAACCTGGACTCCAAAAACTATGGACAAACTAACCTGGACCCCAACAACTGTGTAGAGATCAATCTGGGCAATAAAAACTGTGAATAAATCGATAGGGATGTGAACGAGCTCGCTCGAGCCCGCTCGAGGCATGCCCGTGGAGCTCAGTACTTGATCGAGCTGTAGAACCGCTCGAGCTACTCGAACCCGATGCTGCCAGACAGCCAGGCTCCAAAAACAATAACGTCCAATATGTATTAAGAATATATAAATTGTCGTTTAATTTGTTGAAAAAATATAAATTGATGTTTAATTTACTTAAAAATATAAATTGACGTTTAATTTGCTTAAAAAATATAAATTGATGTTTAATTTGTTAAAAAAATATAAATTGACGTTTAACTTGTTTAAAAAATATAAAATGATGTTTAAATAGTTTAAAAAAATGACTTTCCTGATAATTTGTTTAAACGTTTTTAAAAAATTTCAAACGAACAAACTATCCGGTTACTCAGTTACTCAGTAACTCGAACTACACGGTTACTTGAACTGTTCGGAGTGTCCGAGTACTTTTTAGTACTTTCTCAGTAGTAACTTTTGACTAACTTTTGACTAACTTTTCACAAACTTTTGACTACCTACTAACTATCTTCTAACTTTTAAAAGTCAGAAGTTAGTCAAAAGTTAGTCAAAAGTTAGTCAAAAGTCAGAAGTTAGTCAAAAGTTAGTCAAAAGTCAGAAGTTAGTCAAAAGTTAGTCGAAAAATAGAAGTTAGTCAAAAGTTAGATGTTAGTAATTAGGCAAAAGTGAGTAGCTAGTCAAACGTTAGAAGTTAGTTAAAAGTAAGAAGTTAGTTAAAAGTTAGTCAAAAGCTAGAAGTTAGTTAAAAGTTAGTCAAAAGTTAGAAGTTAGTTAAAAGTTAGTTGAATAAAACTTGAATTTCGATCTGTTGAACAAATAAAACGTAAATTTCGATTTGTTGAACAAATAAAACGTAAATTTCGATTTGATGAACAAATAAAACGTAAATTTCGGTTTGTTGAACAATTTAAATACGAATTATGATTTTTTAAGCAATTAAAACGTTGGAGCGAGCGGCCCGAACGACCCGAGCAGATCGGACGACACGAGAGGCTCGACCGACTCGCGAGACTCGAGTAGTCCGAACGGCTCGAGTGGCTCGAGGGTAGGGTATTATTTTCACCAAACGCATTCTCACCAAAGTTTTTTTTCACCAAACTCGATTTCACCAAATCCGATATCGATTGCTTGACTCACTCTACCGTTAGATGCCGCCACGAGCATCGTCTGAGTAGGGGAGAACGGGGGAATCGCAGTCACCGGGCAATGCCGGTCATCTTATTTTTGCATCAACTAGTGAATATATCAAACTTTTTTTTGTTCAATCAGCTTACGTATATACTAATTAACTAATTTAATACTCCGTGCCAATTATACTACGAAAAAATAAACAAATGAAATGATTTTTAGATTATGCACTCTTTTTTATAAGAAAAGCAGTATTTGAAATAACGGTTTTGCGTAACTTATTGACGTTAAAATCACATCTAATCATTTTTCATGTATTTTTCGGACTTGTAGCTTCAATTTCCCCATGTTAAAATGTTGATTCCGTAAATAAATATATTGAAATTTGATATATAAAGTCTTCGCGGTTGTCGGGGTAACGACGATCACGTGCGCGGGTCAATGGTAGTCGAGGGACGCCAGTGAGTTACCGGCACAATTCGCCGGCGCACGTCAAATTAATTTTTCGCCGTAAACGTCACGGTATGTATGCATTAATAATAGAAATTCAGTTCAACTAATGACTTAGTAATAACTTAGAAACGAATAAAAATTGACGAATTGAAAAATACACGTAGAAATGTGTTCCGTAGAAATGAGGTTAGATTTTTTATTAAAAGAAACTGATAGTATAGTAAAGTTGCGTTGAGAAAATTAATCTCAGGCTTTGTTATACTTTAAAAGAGACTGTTATATTATCAAATGTTTACGTAAGACAGTATAAAATGAGTTATATTAATACATTTTAAGAGAGGATAGATAACTGTACCAAAAGACTGTGATTTATAATAGCTATATTGATAAGCGTTATATTTTCACGAGGAAATTTAAAAAAATTAACAACAATTATATTTTCCGTAATATGGTATTGGTTGCTATAAAATCACCTTCTATAAAAAATAGTTGTCAGCTAAACAACAAAAGCTAACGACCGGATGGTATTGCCTCAAAGGTGACTGTAGATACCCCGTAATTGACCGCAGTTCCCCAAAAGGCGTCCGTGATTGCCCAAAATTGTCGGATAATGGCAGTCGCTGCACATGTTTAGAAAAAGAATGAAAAATCCATTTATACGATTGCTTTCGTGATTTTCATGCTCTTCATTTTCAATAATAGTTGATGAAGTATCCAACAACCATTACTTTTTGGCAGAAACGACGTGTTATTTACAGAAAAAAGCAAATGTTCCTTAGTGACTGCAATTCCCCCGTTCTCCCCTATTCTTGCCCATCATACATTATTTAAAATAGTCCGGATGACCGTAGTTTGAGATTTTGTACCACGACGTTATCCTCGAGGTCTAACTGGACAGGACGGTGTCCCTCGTGGTCCACGTGTACCACGACACTATCCTCGAGGTTTAACTTGACCGGACGGTGTCCCTCGTTGTCTACGTGAACCACGACGTTATCCTCGAGGAAGAGCGTGACCGGACAGTGTCTCTCGTGGCCCACGTGTACCACGACATTATTCTCGAGGTCTAGATTGACATGACAGTGTCTCTCATGGTCTACGTGTACCACGAGGTCATCCTCGCGGTCTAACTTGGCTGGACGGCGTCCTTCGTGGTCCACGTGTACCATGACGTTATCCTCGAGGTCTAAGATGGTGGTACACATGTACCACGAGAAACACCGTTCGGTCAAGTTAGACCTCGGGATAATGTCGTGGTCTACGTGGACCACGAGAGACCGTTCGGTCAAGTTAGACCTTGAGGATAACCATTATTATCGATTTGAGAATGACTAAAAGTGTGATTTTCATTAATTTTTTTTCTTTCATCTGACTTCAACTCGCTATAAATTATAGATTCCGTCACAGAAAAATCTCAAATAATTTGCGTAATGACTTTCATTTGTACTACGAACAATGAGACTAGTCGGAAGTCGATACCTATCATAGCTTTCGATAGACTATGAAATAGTGTAAAGGCAGAAACATGTTCGATAATGTTTAGTACTGCCGCATCGACATTGACGTTAACAAAATAAAAAATGAAATCCTTTAAAACATTGAAATATTCATCTGCTCATCGACTATTTCGCGCGTTTTCAAATGAAAAAATGGCTCATGAAACGGGAGTCCTGTATGATCAAATTTAGTACTGCCGCATCGATATCGCAGTTTCCCAAAATTCGAAAATCGCTTATCATCATCATGATTATGATCATACATGAGTCCCGTTTCAAGAGCCATTTTTACATTTGAAATCGCACGAAATAGTCGATGAGCAGACGAATATTTCAATGTTTTAAAGGATTTAATTTTTTGATTTTGGTAACTTCAATGTCGATGCGGCAGTACTAAACATTATCGAACATGTTTCTGCCTTTACACAATTTCATAGTCTATCGAAAACAACCACAATCTCCATGAGCGCTTCACCACGTAAAAAAAAAAATTTATAAAAATCGCCGCTTTTCATGAATTTTGGCCTTGATGCGGCAGTACTTAATATCATCGCTAGGGGTGTGCACGAGCCTGCTCGAGCAGGCTCGGTCTTCGCTTTTTCTGCTCGAGTAGACTCGAGCAATGTATCGAGTCTCCATTAGGCTCGTGCCGCTCGAGTTTTGGCCAGGTTCCGATGCGCTCGAGTTTGCGTTAGGCTCGAGTCTCTCGAGTTTTGGCCAGGCTCGATGCGCTCGAGTTTTCGTTAGGCTCGAGCCGCTCGAGTTTTCGTTAGGCTCGAGCCGCTCGAGTTTTCGTTAGGCTTGAGCCGCTCGAGTTTTCGTTAGGCTCGAGCCGCTCGAGTTTTGGGCAGGCTCGATGCGCTCGAGTTTTCGTTAGGCTCGAGCCGCTCGAGTTTTGGCCAGGCTCGATGCGCTCGAGTGTTCGTTAGGCTCGAGCCGCTCGAGTTTTCGATAGGCTCGATGCGCTCGAGTTAAATAATTGAAATTGAAATAATTTTGTGAAGATGAAACCAAAATTTCGTGGGTAAACATTATTTTGTTAATTTGACAATTTTGTTTGTATTCATCGAATTGTTTATTAAATTCGAAAAGTAACAAAAAAATATTTATATTTTAGCGAATTGACGAGTTTTATGCAGACTTATTAAATTTATTTAATTAAGTTAAAACTCGAATGGTATTGGAATTGCACGTATCTCGTATCAACTCATCTTATTGTCTGTTGTCGATTTCCGAATTAAATCTTTTGCTGCATGTTCTGCATGCGATAAGGACAAATTAATGTTTACTATTATTTTGCATAAATCTTCAACTCTAGTGAAATTAAAACCACGTTATAGGTTCTCACCAAATTTAACGCAAATCATGGTTTAATATTTATGTAGAAAATTCAGCTTGACATCGAGTAATTTCCGAGGATATTTTTCAAAAAATTCAAAGTGCAATAAAATTTAAATCCGTTTACGTCAAATCCGGAGGCAAACTGTATTTCAAGAGTCACGGTAGCGACACGACGCCAAGTTAAAAAAGAAATTAATGTTGTCTTCACACTACGATTTCATAGTATTTCATGTGTGAGCCAAACTGTATACAAACTGGTGAAAAAATTTTCATTTCATTTTTGCGAGAATAACTTATATTTCTTTGCAGTAAAGTGAAAATTTACCATCACGACGCCTATACCTTGGACCAAACTTATCTTTTATAATAAATTATCATGAATTTAAGGAGAATATAGCTACCAGATCCTTCAAAATCTACAAAAGTTATATACAGACACTAAAAAATAAAAGCAAATTTACTGTGTCAAGAGATACGAAATTTACAAAACTGGTATGCGGAATAATGATTAATGTGACATTTAATGTAAAACTAATAACAGTAGGGTAAAGTTATACACGTGAAGATAATTTAAAAAAATATTTGTATAGAAATTACACAACGTCTGTAGCAATCCAGTTATTACATGACTACGATTGTAAAAATAAAATCAACTTCTTAATATCAGTTGGTGAATTTATCAATTTATATATAAAAGTTTGATATTTGTATAAATATTACAATTTCATCGTCATGAATTTAGTACAATTTTCTCTAAAACGTTTAAGGTTGTTCATGAGTCGGGAACTGCGGGGTGAGGCGGCGGGATGACTAGGTGGCGCGCGGTGTGCGGTGCGGTCGTTGTGGGAGAGAGATTCAGTTCCCAAGCAAACCGGCCAAGTCGCTTAGTTTTTGCGCGAAATCTCCGCTAAATAACTTATAACCCCATAATTTTTTCATCGAATCTTTATCCTTGTCCTTTTTTCTATATAGTGTGTGTTTTTCATAAGGCTGACATTTCACGTTTGGAAAATATCGTTCGATAAATGTGATCGGCGATACATCCCGCCATATACCGTATGCATTTTAGAGGGGATTTGTGTCAACTTTGACATTTAATACCTCGAAAACAAATGTTATTACCTAGGTCAATTTTTTTGCAGTCGATGCAGAGATTCTTTATCTACGTGCTGGAACATTTTGAAGAAGCTGGCATTACTTTAAATTTTTATGTCAACAACCTTAAATATGTCTTAACAGAATTTGGTACACAGGTTCTGTGTACCGGTTCATGTGTCTTTTTTCATAGATTGTATGTATTAGATGCGATTCCGAAAGATATAAGCGTTTAAACGAAGAGACTGTTTGAATATAACGAAATACCACAGGATTGCCGGAGTTATTGCTTATTCTGTAACTCACTTCACAGCGCTTATGGTGAAGTGTTAGAATTACTTTAAAAATAATGAAATAAATAGTATATTACGCCACTAGGGAGAGAAAGTAGACTATGTCCAACCGCGTGTAAGATTACCACCCGAGCCGAAGGCGAGGGTAGTAAACACGCGGTTGGGGATAGTCTACTTCACTCCCCAGTGGAGTATACTATTTTTCACCATATCTGCAGCGGAAAGTTCGAATTACGTAAAGCCCGTAGGGCGGGAAGTCGAACTTTCCGCGCAGGTATGGTGAAAAATAATTTTATTAAATCTCCCGAAGGAAAAAGTGAGTGTAATTATTAAACAAACTGGGTAAATGAAAAATGGTTATACAAGAATCATGCGCATATTATAGTCGGGACATTACCACACCCTTGACGAATTAATCTACCGAGTATAATATGCGAATGATTCTTGTTTAACCATTTTTTATTGGCCCCATTTGTTTAATAATTACACTCATTTTTTCAGTCGGGAGTTTTTAAATTTTTATAAAATTATTTTTTGAGTTACCCATACTAGAAAAACGGATGACGTACGGAATACAGAGTACTTGTGAGAAATCTGTATCGTGTGTGCTACAAAATCACAGTACCATTGTTTCATCCACAGACGCTTTATAATATTAAAATACTTGCAACTTGTGACTTTCGGGGAAATGTTTTGTAACGTTAACGATGTGTAACTTATTCCACAGATCGAGACGTCCATCCGTCGGTTGTATACATGAGCGTGAATACTCCTGAAATTTAGTATCACATATATTTTTCTTTGCACCCTTGATTTGAATAAGTTTGGAAAACTGAACTTTAGTAGAATCTTAATCGCCAGAAAATAATAAACAACATTTTTTATGTGTATACAATCTGACCCCTTCTACCGATTTTCATTAAATTGGATATCGAAAATCACTGAACATTGCTTCGTTTACGTAGAAAACTTGTTCGCGCAAGATCAAGTTTTGCGATAACGTCAATTTTTTGAATACTCAAAATCTCCATAAAGTCTGTGTCGCTTTATCGATTTTTCTCCAATTCAGTATCAATGTTTGCGTTACAATGTCAAAGTTTCGTGCTAAGTTAACGGACAACATCTTGAGGATCATACAAAATCAAAATGCTTGAACCGATTTTAATCAAATATATACCAAATAAATATTTGTCCGCACTATATGTGCCATGAAAGTTTGTGCTAATTAGGTCGAATAGTTCTCGAGTTATGCTGGTATGAATATTAGCCCCTCCATCAAACACAACCACATATGGTCACACATAATCACATATACATATACTCTTTTCTTAACGATTAAGACCATTTTGAGTATGCAGTAATGAAAATCTCGAAAAAAAGTTCATAAAATCGTTTTCTCTATGGCCAAATTTTGTAGCATTTAGAAAGATCTTCACCATTTTTTCGAACAACCGATATAGACCGATATAGAATTTACATTAATTTTTCATCGAATACGTCTACTTTCGGTTAATTTTGATGATGGAAATTTGTGTAGCACATCTCGGGTCTAAGATAGTATAATATACTATGGCTGTATTGAGTCAGATACATGCCAGTGCAGGAGCTGCCTGAGCTACGTTTCCCCCCTAGTACAACATTTTAAACAAAACAACTCACTTTTCGCATTATAGTCTTCCATTTCATGTTTTGAATTCAGATTTTCTATCAGCGACCAAAAAACCTATAAGTTTCGCATTTAATGTAAAACTAACAACATTTATCTGAAAAAAAAGGCATATTAACGAAAAAGATTTTTTACCGACCAATACTAGCGTTCGATTTTCATAAAAATGTATTTCGTGTATCGATGGTTGAGCTGCCCGAACCTACCGTAAGCTCGAGTCCCAGATAGAAAAATATATATGGGTCATTCCACGGGATTTCGCACAAAAAAAAACATAAAAAAATACGCAGAAGATTGGAAGAAAATTAAAAAAATCAATTACCCGAAATATTTTTTTAAAAATGGGTAAAATGCGTTCTCCATCTTGGGCTTGTGCTTAAAATGTTTGGGACTCCATGTAGTATATTCGTGATTTTTTGTATTGAAATCGGAGGGGGCCAAATTAGCGAAATGGTACCTTTTCTTGGTAGAAGACATAAATAAAATAGAAGTTATGTTTATTTTTTATTTTGATTATTTTTACCGTAAACTGTGTTGAATTACGAAAATTTTGACCTAGTTATTTTTGTCGATATCATTATTCCACTTGACGTCAAAATTTTTTTCATTTTTTTCACCTTTTATTTTATGGCTCGTCGAAATATAAGAATAAAATTCTCAAAAAATTCACAGATGCTCCGTTTGACATAGTCAACAATATTAAAAAATTAGGCGAAAATTGGAGTCGGTCGGGTTTTTTTTGTGCGAAATCCCGTGGAATGACCCATATGTATCATATATGCTTAATACATGGTTCCAAAAAGTTCTATATACTGCATATATTTTACATATATGCGTGCAAAAATATATGCAAAATATGTTTGATATATATATATATATATATATATATTTATATATATATATATCAAACATATTTTGCATATATTTTTGCGAGCGATCCCACATAGAAATAGAAATATATGCACAATATATGCAACACAGAACTTTTTGGCGCTAAATATATATATATATATATATATATATATATATATATATATATATATATATATACTTTTTGGCGCTAAATATATATATATATATATATATATATATATATATATATATATATATATATATATATATATATATATATATATATATATATATTTAGCGACAAAAAGTTCTGTGTTGCATATATTGTGCATATATTTCTATTTCTATGTGGGATCGCTCGAGCT
>CAXAOA010000050.1:0-31349 GCA_963970395.1 Ephialtes manifestator | reverse complement strand
CAAACAAATACCCGACCAATCACCAATAACCACACAAATCACTCCAATCATTCAAAACCACACACTCCCACAAAACCACTCACATATCACGAACATTTCAGTACAAAACCCAGACAACATTCTCACCCACACAAATCTTCAACCTACACTCACTCTACCAAACAATACACCAAACCAGAATTATATACCTGGGCGTCCCCTCTGCATGACGAGGAAGAGTTCGAAGAGCTTTACTCTCGCCTCGAACGGGAAATAGAATGTACACCCTCGCATATTACCTTTTCACTCTACAACCCCGAAGCTCGAAAAAAGCCGTCCACGAGCTCTCTGATAAAAAGAAAATCCTTCTCGAGGAACTATTTTAACTTCCTATCTATTTTGCTTCCTCATAGAGGAAGCTTTGTTTTCATGAAATTTTTTTTTTTTCGAGATTTTCATGTCAGTATGCTTAGAATCACCTAAAACGTCGAGAAAAGTGGTTTAGAAAAAATGTCCGGTATGTATGTATGTGTGTGTGTGTGTGTGTGTGTGTGTGTGTGTGTGTGTGTGTGTGTGTGTGTGTGTGTGTGTGTGTGTGTGTGTGTGTGTGTGTGTGTGCTGGGCTTCGAAAATTCAATCTCCTCTCACTCGGTAACCGTTCGAGCGATCCGGCTCAAATTTGGCACGCAAGTAGAGTAGCTGCCCCTCTTTGAATGTTGTGATTTTTGCCAAAATATGTGAAGTCATTAAGATTTTATGTTGATTTTAATTTGTTGAAAAAAGGGCGTGGTCGCTCTAACTTTCGTAAAAGTTCGCCGATTTGGCTAAATAGTTCTTCATAACTGAAGATACGTTCAATGTTGTATGGTATTGAATTTCGACGAAATCGGTAAAGCGGTTCGGATTTTATAGAATTTTGAATTTTTCGAAAAAAATAGATTTTGATCTAAATTACGTCGAATTTCAACAAATGAACAGAAATTTTTTACAGACGAAAAATAACATTCAGAAATGCCATTTACCAAATTTGGTGATGATCGGTAAAGTCGTTCGGATTTTACACCATTTTTCATTTTAAAAAAAATGTAGATTTTCGCTATAACTTCCGGAAAAGTTGAGAAAGTACGACAAAAATTTGTATCTAATCAAAAGTAGATGTAACGGTGTTTGCAGAGGTGATTTATAGCTGTATAAAACACCTCTGCAAAAGAGACACAAGGTATAAAAAAAAAGATGCAAAGTAGAACCTTGCACATTGCTTCCTCATTATTTTTTCGCTTTTTACAAAGCTTCCTCTATGAGGAAGCCAAAATTGAATAACATACTGCTTCCTCACAGAGGGAGCTTTGTAAAAAGCGAAAATAATGAGGAAGCAATGTGCAAGGTTCTACTTTGTTTCTAATATGGAACAAATAAAACTCAAAAAGTTATAAACCCATAAAAAACGTGTCCAATTGATTTATTACATAGTTTATGACTTAAGTAATTCAATTAAGCAAAACCAATAGTTTCTGTTTTTGACAATTTAATAGTCTGTAACGAGTTAAAATTGATAGCCGAGAGAATCTCGAAGACAGTTCCTCGCAGTACAGCAACTCCCAACAGATCCATAGGGCCTTTTTATATTTTTGAATATTATTTCTAATTCCCGCTCGTTTTATTTATTTTTATTTATGTACGACGGGAGAGGAAGGTTCGCTGGCGAGCACAAGGGATACCTCGGGAGGTATGAGGGGTCTACCAGCTGCAAAACTGCGCTTGCTTCGCCTTTTTCTTCGGAATCATATCGACGAGAACAACGAGCATCCCAATGGCCATGAGGATATGTCATCCTACAGCCGTAGGACATTACCGGTCTACGCCGTCGTCTAATGCGATGCGCTGTGTAGTCCCGTTTGGACTTCGCGCGCCTGAAGCGCCAACTGTTTAGGATAATCTTATAGTTTGCGTAAATCAGGGTTGGTCGCCTGGCCGACCGCCGGAGGAATAATTAGGGGTAGGGATAAGAATCCTCGTGTGTCCGTGAGAGACAGGTCTCGAGGCATTTTCCCGGGATACGCGGCACTGCGAGGAGCTGTGTCAAAAGTGGGATAGACGAATCGACATCCGCGAAAACACTCCCGATAGTGTGTCTGAGAGAGAGGAGACCGAGTACGGGATACCCTGAGAGAGTCTTTGGGAAAATTGTGCGACGCTTCGTCAGTGGTGAGTCCTATCTCTTGGTCTTTCTTTTTCTTCTTTATTAAAATTGTAGTATTATAAATCGTGTCCGGCGACGGTATCCCGCGCGTGTTGAGTCCGCGAGCTCTGTTGTTCTGGGTATTTAGATTTTTGAGAGTCCCGTGAGGCTTTACGGCGGGCCGTTGTCGACGCGAGTGGATTTTAGGGGAATTATTAATTACGGGAATTAGTTTAACGTAAGAGGGGTCTTCGGGAGGGATCCTCGGGAAAATTTGCCATCGGTTATTATAATTGTGTCGCGCGCGGGATAAAATGAAAGTGTGAGAGAGTGAGTGTGGACGCGATATAATTTATTTGGCACCGGTGGATCGAGTAGCCGGTCTTGTTCGCAGGAGAGTTGAGTGTCGCGTCTTTTGTAAAAGAATTGCAGTGTATCGAAGAGTGTAATATTCCCGTGCGCCGCGGACGAGTGAGTGAGAGCGTGAGAGAGAGGAGGATAGACCGCGTCGCCTGGAACCGAGAGGCGTGGAGGCGCGCGATGTTTTTCCGCGATCCAATATTTTAATTTATTTTTCGGCATTGTTAGTTTTGTTCGCTATGTTAAGTTCGTGCTTCCTCTCTCGTGTGAGTGCGTGTGTGTGCTGGCCGATCGAGGCTAAGTTGACAGTTTCATATCGGGGAATTATAACATTTTTTTTTGTTACGGGAATTCTTACGAGTTATTTTGGGAAAAATAAGTGAGAATAAATCGTTCGATTGTTGACTCCCGTAAATAGAGTTTTTAAAATTATTTCTGTGCGAGAACCTGGCCTTGAATCCCGCCACTCTACAACCTTTTGACGGCTGTGGCTAGTTCGGGAGAAAAGCAGCTTGGCCATTTGTCATCGTGAATTTCCCTGGCGTGAAAGCGCCTGGCGCCCTTATAAAAATGAAGGGGAAATTCACCTAGGCTTTAGCTTGTAGTTGTGTTTTAGGATTTATGAAGGAAAATTACACTACAAAATTGGCGCCCAACGTGGGGCCCACGCCATTGGTTCTCGCAACAGGGTTTTTTTTTTAGATATATAAATTTGTTTAATTGTTTTTTTGGGAAAACGATAATATTGAAATTCGGAAATTAACAAAACATTGAATTTATTTAAAACTCTTAAATTGGTGATATTCCCGAATAATTAAAAACGGAATTGTTAAAATTATAAATTGGTTCAATTTTCTAACATCACGAAAAATTATTTTTCTTCATAATTGTATTTGGGAATTTATTAAATTTAAATATTTGATAATTGTTAATTGTTTGCATTCCCGAATTGGGGAAACATTAAACCCTCCAAAATTAAAATTTTTATTTTTTTTTTGCAATTTACTGAAATTACGAAAATTATTTTTCTTAGTTATTATAATTGAAAATTGTTTAGAATCTTTTAAATCATTAAAATTTAACAGTTTTATAATCGGGAAATCGTTGCATTTTCGGGACTTTTTTTTTTTGTTTATTGCTGATTAAGTAAATTATTGAATTGATTGAATTATTAAAGAATAAAAGCGATTTTCCTGTTTGGATTTTTTTTTTTTTTTTATTATTTAGAAATATTATTTTGATAACATTTTCCCGTTTATTATAAAGCTACTGCAATTAACAAATTGATGGAATATATTGAGACTTTGGGATATTTTCGGGAATTAGTTGGTAGGACATAGGTAGCCCCGATCGTGCGTATTTTTCTGAGATAGTGTGCGCGCGAGGTAAGGCAGCGGTTGCGCCGACCTCTGCGGCATCACACGGCCGAGCGAAGCTCACGACGCCGTGTTTACGTTTTTCTTGTACGGTATTCTGTCTCGTCTCCACCGTTGGTGCGAGTTATAAGCTCGCGTAGAAATTAGCATTGTACCCGAAATATTCACCGAGAAATATATCATTCCCGAGTCGATGCGAATTTGCGAGAGATTTAGAAAATTCCACGCCAAGTGATCGTGGGGGGGAGAGCCAGCTGTTCGACTCCCGCCGTCACTCGGACTGTATGATAAATTCTACCCTACACTTTTTAAAATATTAATCGTTCGGTGACTCGGAGTAGGTGACTTGTTGTTTTACCGCTTAATAATAATCTGGACATTTTATTTATTTATTTATTATCATTGTTATTATATTTTACGGATTAACTTCTTTTAACTTCTTAGACTATTTTCGGGAAATATTATATTTAAAAATTGCTTTTTGGACTAAAGTATTATAACCTTTTTTTAAAATTATTTTATTTATTTATTTATTTGTTTTATTTTATCGAAGTTAACAAAGATTTGACATCTTCTCTTAAAAGGAAGGAGTTTTTTTTGCTGATCACGATTTTTATCGGGAATTGACATTATATTGTTATTAGCTTTTAAAAATTAACTATTTAATTTCATATCGTGACAAGATAATAATTTTTTTTTTTTTTTTGACTTTTGAACATTTGTCGGACTTTCACTTTTTAATTTATTTTTGACATATCTGCGGACTTATTTAAAAATAATAGACCTTAGAAAAACAATCCCGTTTGACAAAATATTTTTAACTTTGGACGTCCTTCGGGAATTAGTATTTCGAATGATTTTTGACTATTTTAGTGAACTTTGACATTACCGTTTTATTTAAATAGACACCAGAGTTTCGCCGAACCCAACCTTTAATTATTCTGACGAAAGTAAACATTTTGAAAATTGATTACAGCGACAGCACTCGCCGCTCCTCGGGATTATTTGATTATATTTGCACGAGACTTTATTATTTGATTTGATTTGTTGTTTATGACTGATATGGTGTTTATTTATGCCTGATTATTATTCATATTGTATCTGTTTTTGTATTTTTGTATAAATCTTTTTGTCCCTTATCGGGAGAGTGCACGTCCTACCGTTTCGTTTTTTGGTATTTTAATTTAACAGGAAGGTCTGTGCTCGCCGATATTTTTCTCTAGCGATCATGAGACAGCTCAGGGTCTTTTGTTTTGTTCCTTTCTTTTGGGGTACTGGTTTTGAGAAATAAATATGGATAGAATGTTAAGCATAGAGGAGATTGCGATGCTCACGGAAGAGCAAGTTAAGGCTGAACTTACGATTCGGGGTTTGCCACAAGAGGGTTCTTCGGCTTCGTTGCGGGAGCGATTATTTTTCTCAGATCGTTTGGCCAACCATAACGAAACTACGAATCCCGCCGACCTGATCACCGTTAGTGAAATTCATGCGGGACGAACAGTTGGTGATCTCCATAGAGCTCAAGATGTTGGGAATCCTTCTCATCAATCATCACCTCATCAGAATGAAACGCGTTACCGATCGCAAGCACTGACGGCCTACGATATTATGCGACGATGGAATCTGAGTTTCTCGGGATCGAAGGGTGAAGAAGTAGACGCTTTTCTTTCCCGTATCGAAGATGGACGCAGGCTGGTAGCGCTGTCGGATTCGGACTTATTAAATTGCATCCCGCTTTTCTTGAAAGGCATAGCCTATCACTGGTTTAAGGCTCAACGTTCCAGACTGCACACGTGGAGAGAATGTGAGGAAGCCTTCAGCACTCGCTTTTGTAATGGAGATTTGCAGCTGGCACTGGAGGAAGAACTAAAATCCCGTGTCCAAGGAGCCAATGAGAGTGTGGCCGATTTTCTAACCTGTATGAGAGGCCTTATGACGAGAGTGGTTCCTCCGGTGACAGTCGGGAAGCAACTGGATCTGGTACACCGCAATTTACTCCCGCGTCTCCAAGTTGCCATATTGCGCTCGGAAGTCAGGACGCTAGAAGACTTGGAGAGGGATGTCATCCGTGTGGAGAGAAGCTATCGAGCTGCAGAGTCGTTTCGAGCGCCGTTACCTCCCGAAAGATCATTCTTCCCGGAATTCGCCTACAGAGATTCAACGAATATGCGACCGAGAGTCTCCTTTGGTCCGGAACGGAGCGGAGTTTCGCCTAGGCGGCCGCAGAACACCTCATACTTCGTCCAAGGGGAGAAGTATCCTTCCCACGGCTACGAGACGAACTTTTACAGCAACGAAGCAAGAGGACAGTCTTCGGCACCACCACGTCATCCATCTTCAGGTTTTTCCCGATTCGGGAATACAACTCCTCCACGCTATGCTATTCGTCCCGCTACACCGGTTCGGCCTACACCAACAGCCAGCAACGCTAATCCGTTCTTGCCATCGGCAGAAGGATCTACTGAGAACCGGAGTACGACAGAGAGGATTGACCCGAGCAAAGTCATCTGCGACAACTGCAAAGGAACGGGACATTACGCAAAGGGTTGCGCTTGGCCGCTACGTCTGAGATGTTTTGATTGTGGGAAGGAAGGCGTCACCAGAAGAACACCACACAACTGTCCGGGAAATGCGCAAGGGAGCCACCAGTAGGGACTTGGAAGACTCCTGCTCACTCATCTAAGTCCCCAACAGTCATTCCCGCCGCGGATTATGTACAATTGGCTCTACAGAACATCGAGAGTCAAGGAACATCTGTTCTGGTGTTGTTACTGGTTATTAGTGGTAGAACTTTGCCAGCCGTCGTCGACACGGGAGCAACGAGCACTTTCATCGGCTCAGAAGGAATGCTGTTTTCGGCGAGGCTTGGATTCATCAAGAGAGCAACATCTAATCGACCTTGCACTGTGGGAAATGGCCAGGAGGTGATATGCAACGAGGAAGTTCACTTTGACGCTACTTTGCGGGGACGGCAGAGTACACTTGTCGCAAGAGTGCTGCCTGGACTCCCAGTTCCTCTTCTCCTGGGCCTGGACTCTCTAGAGAAATTGGGTATCGGGATTGACGTTATTAAAAGGATATGGTTCTTTAGCGGAGAACCACACATCGAATACCAGTTCGCTTGCGTAGAAAGTCCCGATCGACTGGATTATTGCACCGCTATAGTCGACCTGACAGATATTGAGAGTGAACGTTTGGAAAAATTCTTGGCCATCGAAGTTCCAAGATTGCGACAAGCTCCGGGACTCACTAAACTGGTTGAACATCGCATTGACGTCGGCGAAGCTACACCTATCAAACAACGTTGGTACCCGTTCACTCCCGTCATCAGAAGTGCCATGAATTCGGAAATAGATCGGATGTTGGAGGCAAATGTCATCGAAAAATCACAGAGCGAGTGGAGCAGTCCCATCGTCATGGTTAAGAAGCCTAACGGGACGTACAGGTTTTGCATCGACTTTCGCAAAGTCAACGCAGTTTCCAAAAAGGACGCTTATCCTCTGCCTTTCATGTCACACATATTGGATTGTCTGAGGGCAGCCCGATACATCTCTACTCTCGACCTCAGCCAAGCATTTCATCAGATCCCGTTGGAAGCGAATTCCCGGGAAATTACAGCATTTACAGCTCCACATCGAGGATTATACCATTTTCAACGCATGCCGTATGGATTGTCTACTGCTCCAGCGACTTTTCAACGTCTGTTGGACCAGGTGATCACTCCAGATATGCAGCCAGCGGTCTTCGCCTATTTGGATGACATCGTCATCGCCACCGAAACGTTTGAGGAACATCTCACGTGGATGAAGCGCGTCTTTGACCGAATCATAGAAGCGGGGCTGCTGATAAATCCTGAAAAGTGTGAGTTCTGCCGAAGCGAGCTACGTTATCTGGGATTCCTGAGTAATCAGAGTGGCCTTCAACCGGATCCCGAGAAAACAGCACCGATTGACAAATATCCAGCACCAACAACAGTGACATTGGTTCGTCGCTTTCTCGGAGCTGCGTCTTGGTACCGGAGGTTCATCCCGAATTACGCAACATTGGCGGAGCCGATCACCAGGCTTACGAAGAAAAAGCAACCGTGGATATGGGGTGAAGAACAACAAAACGCCTTCGATCGTCTCAAGAGATGTTTGGTGCAAGCACCAGTGCTGGCGAGGCCGGACTTTACCAAGAAATTTACGCTCCATACAGACGCCAGTCTTACGGGACTTGGTGCAGTGTTAACACAGGAGCCGGAAGGGGCTGAACACCCGATAGCTTATGCGAGCCGTGCTCTTTCGGACGCAGAAAGGAACTACGATGTACGAGAGTTGGAGTGTCTTGCTATCCTATGGTCGGTTGAAAAGTTTAAGGCGTATCTCAATGGTTACCGCTTCACAGTCATCACGGACCATGAGAGCCTCAAGTGGCTTTTTACACAAAAGGAACCGAAAGGCCGCATCGCGAGATGGGTTTGGACTCTCACTCAATATGATTTCGACATTCTTCATCGGAAGGGAGCGTTGAACCACCTGCCTGACGCCTTGTCCCGCATGCACGAGAGCATCCCGCTAAGTCAATTGATTCGGGAGTCTACAATAACACCAGAGGTGACTTTACTCGTCGCGGGAAAGTCTTCCGAGTTTGGAGAAACCCCAGAACTGGACGATCCGTGGTATGAAGCAAGGTGGACGGAAGTACGAGACGATCCCGAGAAATTCCCCGATTGGAAGATCAGTGAGAGTAGATTATTTTTGAAACGTCGGTTCACGCGCCATGGAGAGACCAGTGCAGACAACGAATGGAAGCTGGTAGTCCCGAACCACGACCGACGGGAAGTATTACGGGAAAGTCACGACGTGCCGCAAGCAGGACATTTGGGCATAGACAAGACTTTTCAACGGGTCATCTCGTCATATTATTGGCCCAAAATGCATCAGGAGATCTCCCGATACGTCAGAAGCTGTGACGTTTGCCAAAAATCCAAACCAAACGTCGGATTGCCTCTGGGGCTCATGGGAAGAAGAGTCATAGAAGAGGCATGGACGGTGGTTGCAGCCGATATCATGGGGCCATTCCCGCCTAGCCGTTCAGGAGCTTTTTTAAAATGCCTACGTCCTGGTGACGCAAGACCTTTTCACTAAATGGATCGAGTGTACTGCGCTAAAGAAGGCTACGGGAAAGAAGATTCGGGAATCGATGGAGGAATTGATTATTTCTCGCTGGGGAAGTTCCGAAGTTATCCTGACAGATAACGGGACTGAGTTCGTGAACAAAAGCCTAAAGGAAATGGCAGCCGAGTTGGGTATTTTCCACGCAACAACTCCGCCCTACCATCCTCAGGCTAATCCCGTAGAACGGGTAAATCGTGTGCTAAAGACAATGATCATCTCCTATCTAGAGGGCGATCATAGGGCATGGGATGTTCACCTCCCGGAATTTCGATTCGCCTATAATACGGCACATCACTCGACGATTGCTACCAGCCCTGCATTTTTGAATTTCGGTCGTATACCAAAACCTCACCAATTCTTCAAACGGATCGACGGAGAGCGTGAGGTAATCCCGGGAAATCTGGATCAGTGGTCGGAGCGGATGAAGCAACTAGAAGAATTGCGGAAGAAAGTACAACACGACCTCGACGAAGCGTATAGGCGTCAAGCATCGCATTTTAATAGAAATCGCAATCCCGTGAGGTTTGAGGTAGGAGACCACGTCCTTAAGCGTCAACGTATTTTATCGAATGCATCCCAATTCGTCGCGGCTAAGCTCTCGCAAAAGTTTCAGGGTCCATTTACAATTTCAAAAGTTATATCCCCTGTAGTTTATGAGTTGACTGATGATCGGGGAGGGGTGGTCAAGAAGGTTGCTATTGCGGATTTGAAGCCCTATAAGTCTTCTGTTTTTGAACTCTCACAGGTATCATGAGTAACAGACTCACGCCGGAAGAAATCGAGGCGGCGATCGGTCGGACCTGGGTGAGTTTTCACAGGGCCAAAAGCCGTCACGCGGTCAAGCTCGAGCGAGTATTGGCCTTCCAACTCCAGGACTTAGCTCGGGATGCGGCGAAAGTGGACTAAGGCGAAGCGACGCTCTCCGAAAGATGGAAGAAGGTGTTGGGAGATTGCGACACATTATGTCAAATGACGACCAAGGTGGAGGAGGCCGCCAAGCCGGGGTCGGAGCCGGAAGTGGAGGTGCAGATGGACTGGGCGGAAGAGCCCGAGGACGAAAGTCACGAAATGGAGGAGGGGAAGAAAGTTCAGCCGCTGCTGGGGTCGGAGCCGGAGGCGGAGGAACGGCCCGAACCACTCCAGAATCAGGCGGTGGGCTACTTTGCAGTGTGGCCCCGGAAAGTAGAAAAGCCGAAGCCTAGCGCGGGTATGGGCTGCTTTAACTGTGGCAGCCAGGGCCACAGATACGCAGCCTGCCCGGAAGAGCGAACCACAGTCCCGTTCTGTAGGATCTGCGGGAGAAAGCACTTCACGGTCCGCACTTGCCCCGAGTGTGGCCCGTTTTGGAGGAGTGAGGAGGGGTGTAAGGACAGGGACTCGCGTCGCTTGAAAAGAGCCTAGATTGCCGTCATGGGCAGAGACTTTTTCTTTTTTTTTTTCCTTTGTTCTCTCTCTCTTTTTCTCCGCTCGTCCGGCGCGCATTCCCGTTTTCTTTTTCACGGCTCTCAATTAAGGGAAGCGATAGGCATCTATGGAAACATTGTTTTAGTTTGGATTAGGGAGAGTGTCCCCAAATATTTCTGTTTTATTTTTATGTTTAAGAATACAGTTTTTTTGTTTTTCTATTTTCTTGTTTTGCCGTTTGGCGTCATCGGGCAGGGTAAATCAACGCCCAGGATTATAAACAAATAATAAAAATTAAAATAAAGATTTTGAATAACCTATACCCGAGATGTCTGCGTTTTATTGTAGTCGGGGTAGAATTGGTGGTGGAGGGATCTAGGAGAAAGTTGGAGATTCCGGGAGTCTGTTTATCTATGTGGTTCACGGGACTGGAGAGAGCAAAATGGACGGTGCGTTGTGCGTCTTCTCATGACTATACTTATTTTCTTTTGTTTTCCACCCTTGGATCTGTGAGTCGGGGTACTGTCGCGGCACTGTTTTGATAATTTATATTTCTCTTTTGATATTTTAAATCAAGGCCAAGAAATAGAGGCTTGCTCGACCGGGGCGGTCGACTTTTAAGGGGGGGAGAGTTGTAACGAGTTAAAATTGATAGCCGAGAGAATCTCGAAGACAGTTCCTCGCAGTACAGCAACTCCCAACAGATCCATAGGGCCTTTTTATATTTTTGAATATTATTTCTAATTCCCGCTCGTTTTATTTATTTTTATTTATGTACGACGGGAGAGGAAGGTTCGCTGGCGAGCACAAGGGATACCTCGGGAGGTGTGAGGGGTCTACCAGCTGCAAAACTGCGCTTGCTTCACCTTTTTCTTCGGGAATCATATCGACGAGAGCAACGAGCATCCCAATGGCCATGAGGATATGTCACCCTAAAGCCGTAGGACATTACCGGTCTACGCCGTCGTCTAATGCGATGCGCTGTGTAGTCCCGTTTTGGACTTCGCGCGCCTGAAGCGCCAACTGTTTAGGATAATCTTATAGTTTGCGTAAATCAGGGTTGGTCGCCTGGCCGACCGCCGGAGGAATAATTAGGGGTAGGGATAAGAATCCTCGTGTGTCCGTGAGAGACAGGTCTCGAGGCATTTTCCCGGGATACGCGGCACTGCGAGGAGCTGTGTCAAAAGTGGGATAGACGAATCGACATCCGCGAAAACACTCCCAATAGTGTGTCTGAGAGAGAGGAGACCGAGTACGGGATACCCTGAGAGAGTCTTTGGGAAAATTGTGCGACGCTTCGTCAGTGGTGAGTCCTATCTCTTGGTCTTTCTTTTTCTTCTTTATTAAAATTGTAGTATTATAAATCGTGTCCGGCGACGGTATCCCGCGCGTGTTGAGTCCGCGAGCTCTGTTGTTCTGGGTATTTAGATTATTGAGAGTCCCGCGAGGCTTTACGGCGGGCCGTTGTCGACGCGAGTGGATTTTAGGGGAATTATTAATTACGGGAATTAGTTTAACGTAAGAGGGGTCTTCGGGAGGGATCCTCGGGAAAATTTGCCATCGGTTATTATAATTGTGTCGCGCGCGGGGATAAAATGAAAGTGTGAGAGAGTGAGTGTGGACGCGATATAATTTATTTGGCACCGGTGGATCGAGTAGCCGGTCTTGTTCGCAGGAGAGTTGAGTGTCGCGTCTTTTGTAAAAGAATTGCAGTGTATCGAAGAGTGTAATATTCCCGTGCGCCGCGGACGAGTGAGTGAGAGCGTGAGAGAGAGGAGGATAGACCGCGTCGCCTGGAACCGAGAGGCGTGGAGGCGCGCGATGTTTTTCCGCGATCCAATATTTTAATTTATTTTTCGGCATTGTTAGTTTTGTTCGCTATGTTAAGTTCGTGCTTCCTCTCTCGTGTGAGTGCGTGTGTGTGCTGGCCGATCGAGGCTAAGTTGACAGTTTCATATCGGGGAATTATAACATTTTTTTTTGTTACGGGAATTCTTACGAGTTATTTTGGGAAAAATAAGTGAGAATAAATCGTTCGATTGTTGACTCCCGTAAATAGAGTTTTTAAAATTATTTCTGTGCGAGAACCTGGCCTTGAATCCCGCCACTCTACAACCTTTTGACGGCTGCGGCTAGTTCGGGAGAAAAGCAGCTTGGCCATTTGTCATCGTGAATTTCCCTGGCGCGAAAGCGCCTGGCGCCCTTATAAAAATGAAGGGGAAATTCACCTAGGCTTTAGCTTGTAGTTGTGTTTTAGGATTTATAAAGGAAAATTACACTACAAGTCAAATAGTTTATGATTTAAACAAATAAATTCAATAAAGTCAAATAGTTTATGATTTAAACAATTGAATTTAACGATGAATTTCGGTTTTTAAACATTTGAACAATTGAATTAAATAAAATGGTCGAATAGTTTGAAAAAGGTCAAACCGTTTCTGCTCTAAACAATTCGATTACATTAATATTTCGTGTTTTAAACGATTAAATAACAATAAAAATCGAATAGTTTCCGTTGATCAATTTAAACTGCAATAAAAGTCAAATAGTTTATCTGGTGTAGAAATAATACGAGTTTTGGACTTACAGTGGTTATTGTGCTTTGAAAAATCCTCGTAAGATTCCAAACGTGAGCAATTGCTGGCACGATTTACATTTCACTTTGTATTTACACCTTTATACTCGGAGTCTGACCGGAAAAATACACCCTTATATTTTGCGAGGTGTGTATTGTTTGAAATCGCGTCAAGAACTGAATTTTAATATTGTATTGTACCTCGCTGGACCGAAGTGTTCCCTCTGAGTCTAACTCTGCAATATTTTGCTTTGTTGCAGTTCCCGCGAGTCCTTATCGGATTTCTCAGTAGCGGGACTCCGGGCCCAGCTTCTTTCAGTGTTTCGTCTTCGCATTGCTCACGCCTGGGTCTTAGATGCGCGAGTGCATCTCTTCAACATATGGGAACGCTTACGCTAGCTTATTTTTACTTTCTGCGCAAATGAATGCTCTTAATGCTTTTACTTTGCCGCAGGTAACTTTTAAAAAATGAATAAAAATATTCCTTAATACGTGTTGATAAGTGTATTCAACAGATTTCATTGGAAATATAATCATTGTTTTAACAATGTTTTATAATGGAAAAATAAAATAAATTTTTTTAAATTTTCCGTACAAGCTATCTTTTTAGAGTTTCGTTGATAAAAATGTAAAATGTATCTATTACAATAAGTAATGGTTATGTGGGCCGTCGAGCCATGACGTTACACACAATTTTTTTTTTTTCGATCAAGTCCCCCAGATATGATAATTAATTTTAATTAAAAGCTTACACTTTTTTGTTTACATCACCGATACGGCATAACGGTGAAGCGTAAAAAAAACGTTTATGTACGTAATTTGTAGAAATTTATGACGACGACAATAAGTTATAAGGAACATTCAGCCCCGTCCAGTTGTTTTCGAGATACAGTGGAAGAAGAAACCTACTTCTCCGTCGGTCGAGTGGGTTGACGGTCTCTCGCCGAGAAGCATTCGGCCGAGAAACAGTTGGTCGTTCTCTGATTTTGTAGCGAGGGAACGAATGTTCCTAAAAATAGCGAACAATTTTCTAATTTTGCTTAGCGATGCGCACTTGGAATGTGTGCTCACAAACTTTTTTTGTTTTTTTGTAATTGGTGTATTAGAGATAAACTCAACAAAAACCATGAAAATATATGTAATCTTAGTGTTGGTGTCTTTTGTTACGGAGGTCAACGAAATAGTCGTGAATTTATCACCACATCCCTCGGGTGAAAATAATTGTTGTGACATCCGGGCATATTTTAGTAAAAATTAAATTTTAATTATAACTAACGATTAAACGTCGATAAAAATATCTTATTCTTCCATCAATAATTATTTTAAAAATACTAATAACAATGATAAAAATTTATTTTCTTTTCTAAAATATGCCTGGCCGTGATAGCATACAACCTTTGTCACAAGAGGGGATGAGGTGCTAAATTGATGATTAATGCGTCGATCTCGATAACAATACAGAATGAGATATTCCTTTGGGACCGCGTGAACGACTGAGTTGATGTGCTCGCGGCAACACGAAGCTTGGCGCGAGCACCGACTGACTCGCCTAGCGGAGAAGCAGTTTTCAGCCCTGTGTTTCTTCTGTAAAATAAAACTATGTCCATAGAATAACTTGTATTTTTATATTTTATAATTCACAAGTATTACAACATGATCTTTCCACAACTTTTTAGAAAACTACTGGCTATTTTGCCGTAGTAGCGACAAGAACAATGACAATGTTATGAACATATTGTTGGTATATTTTTGTTGAGAAATATTTATTGTGACGACCGGGCTTCATTTACTAATAATTTCATTTTTAATATTTTTTTTATTTGGTAATTAATTGTTTTTAAATAATAATAATAATTGAATTATTCCTAAAATAAGCCCAGACATCATGGCGTCAGATCATGTTTCAATCCTTGTGAATTATAAAATATAAAGTTACAATTTATTCTAGCGAGATCGTTTTATTTTATAAAATTAATTCAGGGCTGAAAGTTGCTTCTCCGCTAGGCGAGTGAGTCGGTGTGCTCGCGCCAAGCTTCACGCGGTGCCACAGGAATATCTCGTTCTCTATTGTTATCGAGATTCACGCAATAACAAGAAATTTACTCCGCATACCTAATCTGATCTGACGCCATGACGTCTGGGCTTATTTTAGGAAAAATAGAATTATTATTATTATTTAAAAACAATTGTTTTTGCAAACAATTAATTACCAAATAAAAAAAATATTAAAAATGAAATTATTAGTAAATGAAGCCCGGTCGGCACAATAAACATTTCTCAACAAAAATATACCAACAATATGTTCATAACATTGTCTTTGTTCTTGTCGCTACTACCCGACTAGAAATTTCATCAGGCATGCCTGCTGTCACTCAAGTTCCAGATCAGTTTTAGGTACGGTAACCTTATTTGGGGCTGCATTCGTAGTTACTAATGCCATCTTTCCACCGGATCAGGCTGATGTCAGGCTAGATATGGAAACCTTATTTAGGGGTTGTCGTAAGTTCACGTGATCAGGTCCATGTAAGGCCGAGATATGGCATTCTACCTTAAAAATGCCGTCTTTCCACCGGATCAGGCCGATGTCAGGCTCTACATACGGTAACCTCATATAGATATGCCATTCATCGACCTATCCGTTTCGCATAAGGTCTTCCTGTGGCATTTGGACCAAGATTTTGTCCAATTTACCTTTACTTTCCCTGGTCAGATCCGCATACAGTCTTCGTATGACATAGTTTTTTTTTAAATGTGCCGTTAATTTACATTATCAGGTTCGTGTAAGGGCTAGATACGGCATTCGTTAAAAACATTTAAAAATTATTGTGATGCAAAATCAATCTTTTCAGCATCTTGCGTGTGCTGGATTTTTTCACATCTTTATCCCATCGAGAACTATTCGAAATTTTCGCTGAAACTTACGTTTTACGGGACTGTGCCGCTAGAATTACTTTGAAATCTATCCAGGTACTGAACGTCAAACACCAGTACCTGGATGAGTGACCGCCCCATCATGTTTGAATTTTGAATATTTCGACGTGTTTTCATTTTAAGTATACTTCAAATAGACAATAAATATATAAACTTTCTAAGATGTCAATGGCCGAGTGGGCTAAGGCGCAGAATTGCCACCCAGAGGATCACGGTTCGATTCCCACCAATAGCAAATAAATTTACATGTGTTTTTTTCAGGAATTAATATGCACTGAAAACTAAATAAGCTCGAATATCCAATAGAAAGTGCAAAATAAATCGAATTCGATGAGCGCAGATAATTATTTTGTAATTTATTTGCCGTTTTTATAAGTAGGGGCTTAGTAGGGCAGCCTCCATCCGGCCCTTATCTGGAAAACTTAATCTGGCCGTGATCATCCGCTGCGTTAATTTCCTACAAGGCCCGTATAAGGGTGCCAGGTAGGGGTGTTACGTCAAGTTTGCAAAAATTAAATAATTTCGACAATCTTACACGTTTTGCACGTTAACGAAAGAATTTACCGTGCGCTAGTTAAGAAATATAAAACATTCCCCTGACTACAACTGACGATAGTATCGTTAACGCAAGCCTGTTTTCGGATCTAATCTTTCGAAAAATAACCCAGGATTAGGCTAAAGATTCTACTTTTGCAGAGGTGAAAACTAGGATAAATTGTGTATTTACGACTATATTTATATATTTTCCTTACTTACGTGGTTATACTTTGTACTTACGTGATATTTACCGTGTAATTGATATTATTATACGACGTGGAGGTGGCCTCTTCTTCTGGTCTGTTATTCGGATGATAATTCCGTAGAAGTCTTGGGTATTGGAAAATCGCGGGATGACGGAATCAAATATGAGAGATATTTAATTTGCAGTTCGATGGTTGTTTATTCCAAAAAAAATTATAGCGCAAACGTAAATCAATATTTGACCGATATCCACCGATAAAGTCGCGGGGTACTTTAAAATGTTAAACGGTGGTTTGATAAATGGTTGTCGATTTCTAATACAATGATGTAGGAAAAACAAAAGTTTCTGACTTCAAAATCCACAAGTCGTGTTACAATCGGAAAATTCACGCAAGTTTTCTCAAAGATTGTTCAAAGCATGAAGGCTGCTTGTATGATAATGGGTCAAGGAGTGACAATACCTTTGACCGTAATAAAGATCGGACGGTGCGTGGAAGATGAGGACGAGGCCCTATTGTCCGGTGCTTTTATACAACTGTATACCACTTCTCCTAACTTATTTCTAGAGTCTACTTTTAATTAGGCTACCAGATGCGTCCCCGCGGGTCGTTCGGAAGTTAGGGAGGGTGACATATGAGTCTTCGATATCGATATACCTCGAAGGTATTACGGCTAGCCTAGTAACCGCTCCACCTATACATGTCCCCTACCAAGATGATACACGCTTCCCATCGTTCCTCGCGTCCTCGGGTCGGCTGAGATTAAGTCTCATATCTGATAGGCGAATTTCGTATCCGACGTTCCAGTTCTATTTTGATTGCAGAATAAATTATGCCCGCTTGTCTTTCGCGAGGGCTATTATATAGAGTGAACTGGAAGATCGAATAACGCAAATAATTTTAATAACTGTTGCTACATATTTCATAAAATGTCATGCTTGTGGTTAAAATATATTTTGTTAATTAATATAATTTCTGTAATTATTTTTATAAATTCCAAGTTTAATGATTAAAAATTATTGCTTAATTTGTCGTAGTCTATTCTTCTTTCTTGTCGATTGATTACGTCGGAAAAATTATCAATGGAGAAAACTGAACAATAATTGATTCTAATAATGTGATAAATGAGATCGCCGATAATTTTTTTTTGTGCCAAACAATTTTTTTGGAGAATTTCAATTTCAAGCCGAAATTCTGAGAAATAAAGTTAAGTTCTTCGGGGGAGATATCAGTCGTTTTATTAGTCCCATATGATGGTTGCTAATAATAGTTCTTAGATGGTTGGAGGATTTTCCAACAGAACTTATTTCTTCCCGACGAAAAGGTCGGGTGAACCGGGCAGAAGCCTCGGGTTAGATTTTAGGCTCTCTACCTTTGTCATCGACAACGAGAGAACTCTTCGACTGTCATATCTTCTTAATCCCCGGCCACTTAGCTAGTGATTGAACGGTCCAGTGCTGGCGCAGCGATTCTCATTTAAATTCTTTCTTGCGTAGTGTGAATCTTTATGATAAAGTTTCCGAAGCAAATTTTCTAAGTGTTTTCGAAATTTTTCACGAAGTTACGTCCTGACGTAACACCTCCCCCTTAAAACGATTATTAGGGGAAGCCTAATAATCGAATATTGATGAAGTATATTTTTCGTTGGTTGTTATACAATTTTCAGTAACTTTGGAATTCATAAATGAAGTTATTGTTATGTATATTTGTCGAAATATACAGCAAAACAGTTGTACAATGATGTATCATTTCCCCCCCCCCCTTTTTTTTCTTCTTTTTTTTAATTATTAGTATACATATATGTTTCTCTATTAGATTCGTTATTTATGTGTTTCTTTTTTTTTTCAAGCAAGATTCTAATTTAATAATAATAATATTTTTTTTTTTTTTTTTTTTTTCATAATTCCCTTAATAGTTAGAGTTTAGTATACTTGTTTCATTTTTACTTAATCTACGCAGTGGATATCGGTTTTACTTAAACATTATAGCATACTTGTAAATTTTTTTTTTTTATTAGCCATTCTTCCTCTTCTTTGTCTTAGTAGGTTGACTTCTTTCCGCTTTTCTTGCAGTAGGATGTGTTTGATTCGAAGGTAGATAATTCCCTCTTGGATGTCAGCCCGTCTAAGGTTAGGTAGCTGGTGACTCTGATCTCACGATGGACAAGTGAGGTTGTCGTCTGGTCCTCCTGATTGATCTCGTGAGTTAATGGAAAAGGATGAATGCGTGTAACGATGCCTTCGTACACAATATTGATTATCTGATAACTGTTGTCATACAAACATAAGGCATTAGTACATTCATTTTAATATTATTTTACCCATGTGTATATATATTTTTCCCAAAAAAATAACATTTTCTTTTATTCTATATATATCTGTTGTTTTTTTTGGTTTTTTTTTTTTTTTAAACAAAATTTTAATTTGTTAGTTATATAATTCATTGTTATAATAAGTTTCATATTTTTCCTCTTATAATTTCCTAATTAATTAAAACATAATCGTAAATTTCCCCATTATTCTTTCAATTGCCAGTAATCTTTTGTTCTAAACAAGAAAAATTGTTCTGGATGTTGTCGTTTTCATATTACGTGCAAAGTTCATTATTGATGTGTATATAGGTCTTCTCTCAAAATTCTTTTCTTAGTTCTCATTACGATTAATACGTGTACAGTTTTCTTCCGTTTGTTACTCCGGATATAATTTATTGGTTTCATCAAAAGTCATTGCCTGTTGATTAATAGTTCGAGAAACTCTTGTCTTACGTTTTTCTTTCGTTGGTGTAGGGAGATTATTACCCCGTGACAAAGTAGTAGCTCCATCGGTCCAAACAAGTGTCAAAGGTTGTCTGGTCTGATTATTGTTTAGTTGAGGATGGTATTGGGGAGGGAGTTGCTCTCCGGGAACTGGAATGGTTATTCTAGGAGTGGGTTCGGGAGTAGGTTCGAACAGATGTGCTTCCTCTGCGTCATCTGATGAGGTGCCGCAGGCGACGTCTCGGCTTCTATGTAAATAACTTCTGAAAGTCGATATTGATTGCATTTAATTTTGTGAAGCTATGAATTTATCAGATCCTCCGTTATTGCTTGGCTTTTTAGGTTGTTGACTCAAATGTAAGAGCAGTGTGGTAACGGAATCCCAAACAGCTCCTATTAAATGAATGGACCATCCGTAGACTGTGTATAGTGTATACCCGCGTAGAAAAAAAGAATCTGGCTGAGATTCTTAAGAATCTCAGCGAGAATCTCGGCGAGAATCTCAGCGAGAAGCACGGTTGTGCGCCGGACCGAGATTCTTTTAAAATCTGTCTGAGAATCTCGCTGCGATTCTCTAGAATACCAGCGAGATACTCGTGGAGATTCTTTAGTGGGAAGCTAAAAATAAATAGAATCTCCATAAGAATCCCGCTGAGATTCTTTAGAATCCCAGCGAGATACTCGTAGAGATTCTTTAGTGGGAAGCTGAAAATAAAAAGAATCTCCATAAGAATCCCGCTGAGATTCTAAAGAATCCCAGCGAGATACTCGTAGAGATTCTTTAGTGGGAAGCTGAAAATAAAAAGAATCTCCATAAGAATCCGGCTGAGATTCTTCAGAATCCCAGCGAGATACTCGTAGAGATTCTTTAGTGGGAAGCTGAAAATAAAAAGAATCTCCATAAGAATCCCGCTGAGATTCTAGAGAATCTCAGCGAGATACTCGTAGAGATTCTTTAGTGGGAAGCGGAAAATAAATAGAATCTCCATAAGAATCCCGCTGAGATTCTTTAGAATCCCAGCGAGATACTCGTAGAGATTCTTTAGTGGGAAGCTGAAAATAAAAAGAATCTCCATAAGAATCCCGCTGAGATTCTAAAGAATCTCAGCGAGATACTCGTGGAGATTCTTTAGTGGGAAGCTGAAAATAAAAAGAATCTCCATAAGAATCCCGCTGAGATTCTAAAGAATCTCAGCGAGATACTCATAGAGATTCTTTAGTGGGAAGCTTACAATAAAAAGAATTTCCATAAGAATCCCGCTGAGATTCTAAAGAATCTCAGCGAGATACTCGTAGAGATTCTTTAGTGGGAAGCTTAAAATAAAAAGAATCTCCATAAGAATCCCGCTGAGATTCTAGAGAATCTCAGCGAGATACTCGTCGAGATTCTTTAGTGGGAAGCTAAAAATAAATAGAATCTCCATAAGAATCCCGCTGAGATTCTTTAGAATCCCAGCGAGATACTCGTGGAGATTCTTTAGTGGAAAGCGTAAAATAAAAAGAATCTCCATAAGAATCCCGCTGAGATTCTCTAGAATCTCAGCGAGATACTCGTAGAGATTCAAACAAAATAAAAAATGAAAAACAAATTGTTCTAGTTAAAATAATAAAATTTAAAGTACAAAAATCGAAAAAGAAAATTGGTAAAACAATTTAAGAATGTTCATCGTAAAAAAAAAATTAATCCATTACCATGAATAAAAAAAAGGATGCAAAGTGGAACTTTGCACATTGATTCCTCATTATATTTCGCGTTTTACAAAGCAACCTCTAAGAGGAAGTGTGGTAATTGATTTTGGATTCCTCATTGAGGAAGCTTTGCAAAAACCGAAATATAATGAGGAAGCAATGTGCAAGGTTCTGCTTTGCATCCTTGTTTTAAATGAATAAATGAGCACACACTCCCGCTTTGTGAAAATATAATAAGGACGAACGATTCAGAAACTCACTCGAATCCTTTATCTTCTCTGTTTTTTTTTTTGTAGAACACAATAGAAACCGGTGTTTTCCGAAATTTGATTGGGAAGCAAAGATATGGCTAGTTTATACGACATAAATCGCTTCTTTTCGCAATATAGACTGTACAACATCGCTACGAAAATATGGTATCGTTCAACACTTTTGGGCTATATCTGACATATTTTTCTGTTAATCATGAATTTGGCACTCATTTAACGCCCAGCTCGTTACTTGATACCAAAATTCGCATCGCAGAAAAAAAATCAAAAAATAAAAAAAATCAAAACATCATAAAATTTTAACGGTTCAAGCGATCTTAACCAAATTCAATAGTGATCACCGGCGTATGAAAGCTCACATTCATACCAATTTTAAGATAAATATCTCGAAAATTGAAAGAGTTATCGCGTTAACAGTCATTTTTCAAAAAATTAAAAAACGCGTAATAATTTAACGATGAAGTGGATTTTAACAAAAATCTGTATGAACGATGAGGCTTGATCCCTCTATCTATGGTCCAAATTTCAGCTTGATATCTCAAGGCATTCCCGAGTTATAAAGGTTTACATTTTTCGATCGTGTAACACACACATACACACAGACATTTTTTCTAAATCACTTTTCTCGACGTTTTGGTCCATTCTGAGTGTACTGACATGAAAATCTCGAAAAAAAAAATTTGTAATGAAAACAAAGCTTCCTCTATGAGGACGCAAAGATGAATCAGTACTTAAAAATACGAAAAATATGCTGTGTGAGACAGCTGATCGCGTGCCATGTGCCGTGAGTTTCGATTCGGTCGACCACTGAATGAAAAAAACGGATTTTTCAGGGGACTTAAAATATTTATTTTACCATATAATCGAAATGACTGGAGATACTGCAATTATTTTGGTTTCAAATTATATAATTTGAGCTAAACTATTTATCTGCAGCTAAAACTAATTTGAAAGCACTACAATATTAATAAATATAAACATAGTAACCTTGAAAAAAAAATCTAAAATGCGAAACTCGAGTAAGAGTGTCTGGCAGCGCCTAGTCGGTTCGGCCGGTATGGTAAGATTAGGTAAATGTACTTGCCTCGAAACGTTACCGCGTCACTTGATACTTAAATTAAGATTTAATCGACCAGATAGTTAATAAATAATAAATAAATTGCACTGATGAATTCATTGCTCAATTTAACGATCATTTATTATATTTAAAAACATAACTTTTTTTTTCGAAATTTTAAACAAAAAATAAAAAAATAGAGGAATCATATGGCGGCTTCTTTTTCAAGATGATTGGGGTTGCGCAGTGATCCGCATTTGAGGTTGATCACGCGAATGTATTCGGGCCAGGAGAGACCAGAACTTTTACGGTCGATATAATCTAAATCAGAGAATATATCATATTATATTATATATATGTTATATTATATGTCTTAAAATTAATATCTAATAAAGCTGTTTATTACAAGAAAATCATTCGAATCATCACCATTCAAAATCTTCAACAACATATCACATATGTATACATGTGACCCCCACAGGTAGAAATACCTGTGTGGGTCCCATGTATACATCTGGAGCTTCATCGCGCCCGTATTTATTTTTCGACGAAAATCGACGGCACCGGGAATCGAACCCGCGACCTACCGATGCTTTGGACTAGAGGCCAGTACACTAACCACTAGACCATCGCACCGGATTTTTAGAAACTTAGTAATCATTTCATTATTGTAAATGCTTCCTCAAGTAGCATTTCTTGCGGCCGAAACTTACATGAATGACCGCTTAGCTCCGTAACAGTGTGCGCGCCAACTGCTGAGGCATTTTTAAAAGTTTTAACGTATTATAGTACAGTTAAAAAGGATGCAAAGTCGAACCTTGCACATTCCTTCTTCATTCTTTTTCGCTTTTTACAAAGCCATCTCTATGAGGAAGTTTCTTTATTTTATTTTTGGCTTCCTCACAGAGGAAGTTTTGCGAAAGTTGAAAATTATTGACGAAGTTGCTGATTTCTGACGTTTTATGAAATCCAGAGCGACACCAATAAATTGTTTAAAAATTCAAAATCACGTAAAATCCGGACCGCTTTACCGATCATCACCAAATTGGGTACGTAGTAAGACTGAATGTTATTTTTCCTGTGTGCAAAATTTCAGTCGTTTAGTTGAAATTTTACCGCAATTAGAGCAAAACGAAAATTTTTCGAAAAATTCGAAATCTCATAAAAACCGAACCGCTTTACCGATTTGGCCCAAATTCAATAGCAAAGGTCGTGTCACTTTGTTGAATTCTAATACGAAATTTTAGCCCGATAGCTAAAAATTCGTTCGAGCTATAGCATTTACGTACTTTTTTTCAAAATTTCAGAATACTTACAACAATGAAATGCGTTAAGCGATTTTTGTAAAATTTATACCATTTGAAGATTAGCCAGTACTGTACATGTAGTTTAAATTTTAGCTGATTCGGTTAAATACTTTATAAGTTACAGTTATATGAATTTTTGGCCTTTCATCACACACACACACATACATACCATCCGGACAATTTTTCTAAATCACTTTTCTCGATGTTTCAGACCATTTTAAACGTTTTGACATGAAAATCTCAGAAATGTTTTTTTTTTTTCATGAAAACAAAGCTTCCTCTATGATGAAGCAAAATTAGTAAAAATAAAGATGCCTGTATCGGCTAATTTTTCCGTTCAATTTTGAAGATGCTTTTTTCACTACTGAAGTTTTTAAATTTAATTTCATAGAATTATTCCCTATATGAATCCATCGAATCTTTAAAGCAAGGTTTTATTGAAGAATCTTTACAATACCTCGACATCTTCTAAATCCGATTTTGAGACATTCTGACGTTCTCGGGATCTTGGGTATGTTGTCGGTCGTTCGCACAGACTGTCGACTTTGCTTATTAAAGCGGAAAGCACGGGCCGCAGATTTTCCAGGGTGACTATATAAAATGTGGAGTAAAAATAACAATAAAAATGAGAGAAGACATAAGGGTGCATTAATCTGGCGTTGCTACAATAGCTTTAGTATATTGCGATACAATTGCAAGGCCAACTTCACAACCTGCGTATAATGGTCGCTGCCTCGCACTTGTATCGCAACGTACTATTCTGAGGAATGTGAGTTTGCCGCACGATCCGAAGGCGAGTTTTGGAATCAGACGAGTTAAGAACAAGTTTTCCCAACGAGTATTATAGCAAATTTTACTTTAAAAGTTGTGAAAATGTGGCTGCGCATTATGTGGTAAAAACTTATATCGCGAAACGTAAGTTCACATAATTTGATATAAATGTATACCACATAATGCTCCAACAAAAGGTAATTTTCTTGACATGTATTAGCGTAGAATTGCCGGTTGTGGCCACCCCCGACACTTAAATACGTTTTTCGTGACTATTTTAATTCTGTACCTGTATTTACTCATTGAAAACTCTCATAAAAATTTGGAAAAAATTGTCTCACTACCAACTTTTTGTCCTAAAGTGGGACAATTTTTTTCCGATTGTTTATGAGAGTTTTCATTTTTTATTTATCTTTTAAACTCTCATCGAAATTCTAAAGGATTGTCCCACTTCCGGTCTAGGCTTAAAATGTTCGTCTTTATGAGTAGTATCTTAGATATTTTTTCGGAAAAAATAAAAAACGTCCAAGTTTTTTAAAAATGGATTTTTATGTTTATTAATAAAAAATCAATGCTTCGGATGCATTAAAGAATTTTTTGAGTAAGTTGACATAAAAGTATACTTCAAAATGAAAAACTTTTATGTAGGTGTTTTTACGATACGACTTATATCCAAGAAGATACGTGCATTCGAAATTTTTTAAACGCTTTTAATAGGGCAATTTTTAGAAATTCACAAGTGCGCGAAATATGTAATGAAAATTTTGAAAAAAATGGAGCAAACACCATTCATTGGGGTGAATGATTAAAAAATATAATCAACTATATCGACGACAGTCATGGTAAAAGGTGGACTGTGTGTATATCATCCAGTACTATCTATTTCTCTCTGTGTGGGATTCAAGAAGGAGACATACTTACGTGGCGAACTGGGCATTCGGTGGCTTAAAGCATTGGCCCCAGAATCGTTTTTAGTTGTTGAACACGGATCTTCGTCGTTCGAGGACACGTTTCCGTCGTTCAAACTAAGGCTCATCCTCTTATGGGCACCTTTTTTATTTTTCTCTATAGGCTCTATCAAATAAATTGTAACTATGAAAAGCGTCTCTCTGATTAACATCTACTACAAGATAGCATTTCAAAAAGCTTAGTTCATGTATAGCCCGTTAAAACGAAAAGAGCATGGCATATAAAGGTAGAAGTTAGTAACGACGGATATCATGAACGCATACGTGAATCATAAATTACTACTTTACGATACTAGTGCGGTAAAACTTTTTTGGACGAGTGTGAGTTTGCAGCAACAGTCGAAGGCGAGTTTTGCAATCACATGACTTAAAATCAAGTTTTTCCAACGAGTATTATACAAAGTTTTACTTTCAAAGTTGTGAATATGGGGATAAGATAGGCTATAGGAGACAGAAAATATAAATCAGGACGGGTAGGAATACGCGGACGATCAGATTCGAGAAGGAGACATGCTTACTTGAGGAACTGGGCAAGTTTTCGGTGGTATGTTCGGCTTCACTGTTGGACTCGTTTTCATTCAGGTTCAAATCGAGAGTGCCTTCAATTGGCTCGCTCATCCTCTTTTGCTTTTTATTTTTCTTTTTCTCGATAGGCTCTATGAAATAAATTGTAACTATGAAAAGCGTCTCTCTGATTAACATCTACTAACAGATTTCATTTTAAAAAGCCTAACTCGTGTATAGCCCCTTAAAACAAAAACAGCATGGCATATAAAGGTAGAAGTTAGTAACGAAGAATATCATGAATGCAGACAGCGAATCATAAAATAGTACTTTACGATACTAGTGCGGCAAAACTTTTTCGGACGAGTGTGAGTTTGCAGCACGAGCCGAAGACGAGTTTTGCAATCACACGAGTTAAGATCAAGTTTTTCCAACGAGTATTATACAAAATTTTACTTTACAAATTGTGTAAATGTAGATAAGGTAGGCTATAGGAGACGGAAAAGAAAAATCAGGACGGGTAGGAACATGCGGACGATCAAATTCGAGAAGGAGACATTCTTACTCTGGGAACTGGACAATTTTTCGGTTATGTGTTCGGCTCTCCCGTTGGACTCGTCTTCTTTTGCGATCATATCGACAGTGCCGTCAATTGGCGAGCCCTCCCTCATCCTCTTATGCTTATTTTTTCCCTTTTTCTCGATAGGCTCTATCAAATAAATTGTAACTATGAAAAGCGTCTCTCTGATTAACATCTACACTCAGAAAAAAGTTTGGTTAGAATTACCAAAAAATTGGTTAAAAATGTTATCAAGAAAACTTGGTGGGTACATCCAAGTTATTGACTAACATAACCAAGTTATTAGCTAATATAACCAAGTATTTGATAAGACAACCAAGTATTTAGTACGCCTAATCAATAACTTGGTTGCGCCTACCAAATTTTTCTTGGTAAAATCTTTAACCAAAATCTTAGTAAGCCCAACCAAGCGTTTTTCTCCGTGTACTGACAGATTTTATTTCAAAAAGCCTAACTCGTGTATAGCCCCTTAAAACAAAAACAGCATGGCATATAAAGGTAGAAGTTAGTAACGAAGAATATCATGAATGCAGACAGCGAATCATAAAATAGTACTTTACGATACTAGTGCGCAAAACTTTTTCGGACGAGTGTGAGTTTGCAGCACGAGCCGAAGGCGAGTTTTGCAATCACACGAGTTAAGATCAAGTTTTTCCAACGAGTATTATACAAAATTTTACTTTACAAATTGTGTAAATGTAGATAAGGTAGGCTATAGGAGACGGAAAAGAAAAATCAGGACGGGCAGGAACATGCGGACGATCAAATTCGAGAAGGAGACATTCTTACTCTGGGAACTGGACAATTTTTCGGTTATGTGTTCGGCTCTCCCGTTGGACTCGTCTTCTTTTGCGATCATATCGACAGTGCCGTCAATTGGCGAGCCCTCCCTCATCCTCTTATGCTTATTTTTTCCCTTTTTCTCGATAGGCTCTATCAAATAAATTGTAACTATGAAAAGCGTCTCTCTGATTAACATCTACACTCAGAAAGAAGTTTGGTTAGAATTACCAAAAAATTGGTTAAAAATGTTATCAAGAAAACTTGGTGGGTACATCCAAGTTATTGACTAACATAACCAAGTTATTAGCTAATATAACCAAGGATTTGATAAGACAACCAAGTATTTAGTACGCCTAATCAATAACTTGGTTGCGCCTACCAAATTTTTCTTGGTAAAATTTTTAACCAAAATCTTAGTAAGCCCAACCAAGCGTTTTTCTCCGTGTACTGACAGATTTCATTTTAAAAAGCCTAACTCGTGTATAGCCCCTTAAAACAAAAAGAGCATGGCATATAAAGGTAGAAGTTAGTAACGAAGAATATCATGAATGCAGACAGCGAATCATAAAATAGTACTTTACAATACTAGTGCGGTAAAACTTTTTCGGACGAGTGTGAGTTTGCAGCACGAGCCGAAGGCGAGTTTTGCAATCACACGAGTTAAGATCAAGTTTTTCCAACGAGTATTATACAAAATTTTACTTTACAAATTGTGTAAATGTAGATAAGGTAGGCTATAGGAGACGGAAAAGAAAAATCAGGACGGGTAGGAACACGCGGACGATCAAATTCGAGAAGGAGACATTCTTACTCTGGGAACTGGACAATTTTTCGGTTATGTGTTTGGCTCTCCCGTTGGACTCGTCTTCTTTTGGGATCATATCGACAATGCCGTCAATTGGCGAGCCCTCCCTCATCCTCTTATGCTTATTTTTTCCCTTTTTCTCGATAGGCTCTATCAAATAAATTGTAACTATGAAAAGCGTCTCTCTGATTAACATCTACTAACAGATTAAATTTCAAAAAGCCTAACTCGTGTATAGCCCGTTGAAACAAAAAGAGCATGGCATATAAAGGTAGAAGTTAGTAACGAAGAATATCATGAATGCAGACAGCGAATCATAAAATAGTACTTTACGATACTAGTGCGATAACACTTTTTCGGATGAGTGTGAGTTTGCAGCACGAGCTGAAGGCGAGTTTTGCAATCACCCGAGTTAAGATCAAGTTTTTCCAACGAGTATTATACAACATTTTACTTTCAAAGTTGTGAACATGGGGATAAGATAGGCTATAGGAGACGGAAAATATAAATCAGGACGGGTAGGAACACGCGGACGATCAGATTCGAGAAGGAGACATGCTTACTTGAGGAATCGGGCAAGTTTTCAGTGGTATGTTCGGCTTCACCGTTGGACTCGTTTTCATTCGGGTTAAAATCGACAGTGTTTTTAATTCGCTCGCTCATCCTCTTTTGCTTTTTATTTTTCTTTTTCTCGATAGACTCTATGAAATAAATTGTAACTATGAAAAGCGTCTCTCTGATTAACATCTACTAACAGATTTCATTTCAAAAAGCCTAGCTCGTGTATAGCCCGTTAAAACAAAAAGAGTATGGCATATAAAGGTAGAAGTAAGTAATGAGGAATATCATGTACGCAGACATAAAGTGCATGCTAACCTTGAGTTACGGACAAGGATAGAGGTTTCGCGAAAGTTCCAGGAGTATCGAATTCATCGACATCGATGCTTTTGCGTAATATTTTTGCCTCAAGCATTTTTGAAACGGCACTTCTCTGCGCCTTCTTCGATATTCCTGTTTTTTAATTTTTATTTTTTTGTTTAACCATCAAATTGCCATTGATGTCCACTGATAGTTTTTCCAGGTACCGTTTATCATCTGTAGAAAAATTCAGAATTAAAAAAGAGTTAAGAGCATGTGATACACCGGTGAGAATTTCTTCGCCCAATGTTAAACGCCTATAGATCTGTCTCTCTCGGACATAGCTCTGTCTCTCTCGTACTATTTTTCTTTTAATTCTCACAAAAAAAACGACTGAATCAATTGAGCAGCCAGAAGGTTAGCCGAATTATACCATCCTTCTGCGTATTCCCTCAAAACGCAAGCCCAATCTGTGTTGTTTTTTGAGAGAAAACAGGTTTCGAAATTTTGAGGTGTGGTGGGGGAAGTACCAATGCCTCTTAAGAGCATGTGATACACCGGCAGGAATTTCTTCGTCCAATATTAAACGCCTATAGGTCTGTCTCTCTCGCACCATAACTCTGTCTCTCTCGCACTATTAGTATTTTAATTCTCCCAAAAAAACGACTGAATCAAAATGCAAGCCCAATCTGTGTTGTTTTTTGAGAGAAAACAGCTTTTGAAATTTCTGCGGGGTGGAGGGGAGTATCACTGACTCTTAAGATATTAATTTCTTTTTGAATTTGGCGACGAGTCGCTACACTCAGAAAAAAGTTTGGCTAGAATTACCAACAAATTGGTTAAAAATGTTATCAAGAAAACTTGGTGGGTACATCCAAGTTATTGACTAGCATAACCAAGTTATTAGCTAATATAACCAAGGATTTGGTAAGACAACCAAGTATTTAGTACGCCTAATCAATAACTTGGTTGCGCCTACCAAATTTTTCTTGGTAAAATTTTTAACCAAAATCTTAGTAAGCCCAACCAAGCGTTTTTCTCCGTGATACCGCGACACTTGATATTGATTCTGAATAATAATAATTCTGAAAAGTTATTTATAGATTGGTAAAAAAGTTTGTAGAATAAACTTAGAAGTTTCTTTGGTTATGAAGTGTAGTTGTTATTTGTGGCACTAAGTATTCGAATAGTAGCCTCAACCATTTGATTTGTCATGTATACTATATAACGAGAAATAGTGGCGAATAGTTAAGGCTACCATTCAAAGTGGTTGGGTTAATGAAGATGTGAGTTTATGCAACTTATTCGAAAAAACTCGGGCACAACAAATTGAAAACGTAGTTGGCCCAACCAATCTTTTTTCTCCGTGTGCAATTAATTTTATAATTTCTCTGAAAACGTTTGATTTAATTTTACAATTTGACTGAACATAAATTGAAATCATTCTGTATTTATCCAATCATGTCTATCCTTGTATTTTTTGTTTAATTTTTGAGGCTGTTTTTATAACCGTTTGGTCAATGATATTCAAGTTGAAAATGATTGAATAAATATCGGAAAGTTTCAGAACATGTTCAATCGAATTGTAAAATCAAATCAAATGGGTTCAGAAACATTATAAAAATTCGTTGCATACGAAAAAAAAAAAAAATCTTTTCAATTTAATGAACAAAGAAAATGTACTATACAAATCAAATAGGATTTTTATAGCACATTTTTGTTACTAATTTATTAACAACATTTGAAGCATGATTATTATTATGTAATTAGTAAATTATTATGGTCGACTCACCGCTGAACTTGATGATTTTTACCCGATATGGTTTACCTTTGTGCGTCAATTTAATAATGTCATTTTCCCGTGCTGATCCGGGAATTGAAGCCTGCTCGATTATATCGGTCATGGCGCTTTTTATCCAAAATATGAGGACAAACATTGTTTTAGCGTTCACTCACTCAATCCTTAATGATTAAAATATTTTACGATGCTGAGCTCTGATGCTGTTATAAAATTATAACCCACGTTTCTAATGACGGGTTTGCACTCGTAATTGTTTTCATGGATGCATCGATCTGAGGTGGGATCCTGACAATCACGAACGCTCGTAACGTAGCGTGGTAATGTATATCTATATATACAATTCCTGGCGGAAAAAAAATCTACAATTGAGCACGCCAATCATGAAAGCCTCTGCGCGAAATCAGTAAACGTATTGTCCACATTATTAAATAAACCTGGCAAAAGTCGAATTTTTTGCTAATATAATTTATAAATCCGATTATTAGCTTCAGTAATAAAA